>RJWH01003282.1:93163-164543 GCA_004363575.1 Solenodon paradoxus | reverse complement strand
ATTAAAGGCTGTTGTTCAGGCAGAATTGGGAATTCAAGGGAGAGCAGAGAGACTGAGGGGAAAGGAGGAGACAATGGAGGGCAGATGAGGAGGGAGACTGACAATTTGGAACAAACTGATTTTTCTTTAATTGACTTACAGCCCTACTGGGATTGAGGTGCTCTTGGTTTCAGATCAGGCATCCTTCTCTGCTCCCCATACTCTGATTCTGCCTCCTTTCCAGGATAGTCTTGTAGCCTATCATCGGCTTTCTTCTTATTCTCCCCTCCCCGCAAATCACTCTCTCCAACTCTATGGGCCCTACATCTTCTGCTTCCCTGGTTCCACTATCCCCGCAGGGCTGAACATCTCTCCTGGCCTCCCTGCCTTCCTTTTCCCAGAAATCATCTTCCTCCTGCTTCTTCCTGTGTTATCCCACCCATATTTCAATGCCTACTCTCTCTTTAAGATAACCTCTTCCTGTGACTTTTATTTTTGCTATTTTTCCTTGGGTATCTTTTGAATTTTTAACATGAACTTATATGACTTCACGGATGATGATATGGTGGTGGTGATGGTGATGATAAAACCAACAATGGGGAATGAATGAATGAAGATTCTCAGTCCCTTGGAATTTGTGAGCAGATGAAGGCGCGTAGCCTCTCCAGGAGCTGTGGGCTCTTGCTGTGTAATCTATCATGTTAGTTTAAATCAGACCGTGTGGAGAAAACTTGAGTCATTTATGTCACCCTCTAGACCTCAACTTGGGGCCACTAGTGATTCTGAGAAGTGTGGGACTCATCATTCCTTTCCCTAAACACTGTGTGCTCCGAAGATCCGAATCTCCATCCACAGGCAACTTTTTCCATTGCTCAGTGTCCCTGTGACAAGAGTTGGCTACCAGAGGTTAGTCTCAGATGGACAGGGGGTAATATTTAGGCTCAGCCTCATTTGTCTGTGTGCCTCTGGGAAAGTCAACTTTGTCTACTTGAGACTTGTGTCCTTTCTCTTGAAATGGGGAAAAGAGGCTCTGGACGTTTCTGTAAGACTCAAATGAGATAATAGATAGGAATGACTGTTCCCTCCCTCTTGATCATCTCTGGAGACAATCAAAGGCCGAAGCCAACAGTGGGCTTGGAGGCAGTGTGTTTATGCTCCACAAATACCGCTAGACTGATCACTTCACCCTCCAAAGCCCCTGTCTCCTCATCTGTAAAAAGGGTACGACTGCCCCGACCTCATAGGGCCAGTGTGAGAATTCAGATGGGACATGTCTTTGAACACATACTTCACAACACAGATGAAAAACTCAAGCTCGAAGCCAATGGGAGATCTGTCAGGGCGTCCCCACCTCTGATAATGATTCTCATTCATATCTGAAAAGTGGATACATTATGTATGAATGAGAGCCAGTGACATGTACTTTCTTAAGCACATGCAGTAACATAAGAGACTGTTTACCACCACAGAGGGTGCCATCTGGCAGGCGGCGGTGGGGGTTTGGGCAGGCCCAGCTCGGAGATGCTTGGCATGGTCAACAAGGATGATGAAAGTCTTTATCACTGACCTTCTTGAGAAACATTGGTATGTGGGGACCATAAACAAGCAGAACAGATGCTAGCTGCGTTAGAGTGGTTTTTAAATGCTCTTCAGGCAACGCAGCCCCTTTATGCCTCACCCTAGATGGACTGTTCCCACTGCGCTTGGGATGCCACTGGCGACAGGCTGTGTATAGGCAATTTCAGAAAATCAAGGTTTTATGCCAACCCCGGAGAGGGTGGTGGCGTACTTCTCTCCTGTTGTTCACAAACAAGGAAGTTGTGCAGCTGAAGACCTTTTCCCAAGTCAAATGCACAGTGATCCCAGGTGAACGCAGCTCTGAAATCATCCTGCTGAGGGTCCACGGTGTCCAGGAAATCTTCGAGAAGATCCTACCAGGGTCCTTTGTGGACTGTGTCTAGTGGCTGGGGTGAGTGTGCTGCCCCAGTTCATCTCACGGAAGAGGCAATAAGGGATCTTCATCACTCCTGCCTCCCTCTCCTCACCAAGGTCTCCTTCTAGGAGAAGGGTTTATGGAGTCCTCCACACCACCAGAGGGCGACCTTCAAAACAACTGTCAAACAGGAAGAATCGGCATGTTTTGTTGTTGAGGAGCACTGGGCAGCACCACGCTGACCTCACAAGGCCATTTCCTGCATGGGCAGCCTTGGCTCAATAGTTACCTCGTGCTGCAGGAATTTTACTGCAAGTTGCCCAGTCCTGATCCCACTGCTTTGGGGGACTGTATAGGAGCCCGGCATGAAGGAGGGAAGCCAGCCCCAGACCCTCCTGGGCAATGGGTCCAGCTGCTGTCTAGGGCAGCAAGCAAAGACGAAGAGCCACAGTCCCAGGGCAGCCTGGCTCTGGCCACAGCGAGGTCAGAACCAAGTGGCCTTCTGGAAATGTCCCAGCTGTGGCTTCATTCTGTGCCCTGGGGGAAATGGCTGCTCCAGGCCCTTCCAAGCATAGAGATAGCAATTTTCTCGATCATGCAAGTGCCAAACCCCTCTCTGCCTTTAGTCCAATTATTCAGGGTTATGGTGGGAATTCTGAGGACGACTTGAACAGCATTAAACCATGAACCAAGAATAGGAACCAACCAGTCAACTGGCTGACTTCACCAAACCCCAATATTCATTTTCTATAAATGCAATTCAGATGGACTCAGGGTTGTTTTTGTTTTTAAACAAAACCAAACCCAGTGAATCAGTTGGAACCTGAATCAAACCTCTATGTGTTCTAAAATTAATGGACCAGAACAAAATTGGAAAATAAGAAACATTTTTTGAATGAAAACATAATTTTGTCAGGTTTTGTTGGACCAGGATTTTTTATGTCTTTTAAAAAAAATGGGAAAAATTCCAAAAATGGAAATAACAACTACTATTGCAAAACATTCAGAAAAATCAAAACAGTAAAGATGACCATCACCTACAATCCCACCACTGGGATGTTTCTACAACTTGCTTCAACCACTTTTAAAGTGATTCTTTTCTATGGGCTATTTAAGCATCTCCTTTTATGAGGTTAAGATTATCTCATGGTAATATCTGGTAATATCATGGCACTGTCTCAAAAGTCCTACTATGTTTGTATGGTTGCAAAGCATTCAGTTATATACCTCTTGGTTTATGTCACTCATTCTCTACTGGTAATCATTAGGCAACTTCATCATTTTACTTTTCTAAATCATGCTTCAGTGAATGACTTTGGATGTGAATCTTTGTGCCTTGGATGGACCATTATGGATAGATTATCAAAGTGTTTCTGGGTCAAAGAAGAGATATATTTTTTGCTTTTCATACATATTTCAGATTTTACCTCCAGAAAGTTCTTAACAATGTCTGCTCCTGTCATCAGTAAGTAAAAATGCGGATTTCCCCCATATTACCCTGACTAATGCTGACATGCCATCACTATTTGTCACTCTATGCGTCCTTCCAGAGCTCCAGAGGAATTGTGTCACCAAGAACCACTGGGTGACTAACTGTTCCAGTTCGTCTAGAATTAAGGACAGTGGAAGACAACCTTCCCATGGAGAGCTGGTGGACCCCTTAGCTTACATGACCATGTGATTTGGGGTTCTGATGTAGCTCAAGGGCACCTGGCATGGTCAGCTTGAAGGAAGCCCTCAAAGCTTCCTCAAGGTCCAGAGTTTCCCACTGCACTTGGAGTAACAAGGCCTATAGGCTTGACCTCTGCTTATCTACCCAATGCCATCTACTTCCCTTGGTTCCTTTCTCACTCTGCTTCAGCCCCTCTGGAATCCTTCAAGTTCCTTGAGTCAAGCTCTGCCCTGCTTCTGGGCCTTCACATGCACTGTTCCCTCTGCCTGGAATGTCCTTCAAGTATTATCTGCAGCCTCCAGATGTTCTCCATGATCCTCATGGAGCTATTCTCCCTGGGCTTCGTTTCCGTCTGCTGGTTTCCTTCACAGCCTTTGCCCATATTTCATTATTCATTTGCTTATTTGCTTCTGTATTTTGTGGCTCGCCTCCATTCTCTTCTCTCTGCATTTTATGGGTAAGAAGACCACCTTTTCCCTTTTTGGTTTATAGGTATAGCCCCAAACTCAGGACAGATGCATTACACATATTCATTGGCTGCGAGAATGAATGAATGAATGAGCTATTAAGCATAAAATTCAAAAGAACAAATAAGGAGCAATAATTACAGAAAATTCTAATTTAAAATACAGTGGGCAAGATCGTGAGACATTTTATTGAATAGAAGAATGAAGTTATTTTGTAAGATTTCCCTGGTTATAGTATTTTAGTTTATGAAATATTAAATGGTGCTATGTTTTGGAACACAACTTATGGACAGTTTGGATAAGCTTATATATAGTTTTAGGGGACACTTTTCAGTGTTTTAATTTAAAGTTCTATGTAGACATGAACAAGAAATATGTCAAGATTTAATTATGTGTAATGATGTGCATACCAAATATAAAACATACACTGCCAAAAATGTGTCTGGTATGACACATAATTATGAAAGACAAATTCATACACACATATTCACAATACAAATGGAACATAACAATATAAAATGGATTTGTATAAAAAGTTGTGTTTGTAGTAGATGTTATTTTATTATACTCATCTACATAGACTGAAATATTGACTATAAACATTGCTAAAAATAAAAATATAATGCTGATTTCACTCAGAAAAAAATATAATAGAATCAAATGAAAACTAATTTAGTGTATTCGTTTATTGGACAATTGTTGAATGAAGACCCTCTATGCATCTGATGCTGTGTTACATTCGTGAATACAACAGACAAAAATCTCTGCCCTCAGAAGAATACATCAAAGTCAGTCACTGCAAGAGGCCATCTAGAACCGTTAACTGATTTGTGGTCAGTCAGTTTTCACATTAACTTCACATCTGCCAGATGATTGCCGCATTCATGCCACCTTCAAGGGAAGCATCAGCAACTTACAGGCTCAAGATTAAACAATGCTTTACAGAAAATGGTTTCTAGGCATTAAGCTCTGCCCACATGATACTTTTTTTCTACTGCCAGTGCTTCTATCTCCTGCAGGGAGCACTTTCAGGGTCTTGGTCTGTTTCTCATGCCTTCAGGGGGCATCAGCCTATTTTTGAAGACCTCCTGAGCTCCATCTTTGGGACATTTTGGTTCTTTTTACCCAGTGGACTGTCTCATTCAGACGGACGACATGTCTCAGCAAAGAGAGATTTCAGAGCAGCTGAAATCTGCATCAATACCAAGGGCACCTAAAGCGAAGTGCTTCTGGACAGAGCCTCTCGGGTGACCCTCCTAGCAACCCCATCATTTGAGGGCAGGAAGGGGGCTGATGATGAACACAGGGATTGTCGAAAGACTCTGTGGACTGGACTGGTTCCGTCTGCAGCTCAGGATAAGGGTCTCCTTTCAAGGAAGAGTATCTTTTCTTGTCTGTCGTTAGCTGATGAGCTTAGCATTTCTTTGGTAGAAAAGTAACCCACCTTTAGTTATCCAGACTGAGTTTGGTTTTCAGCTGAAATTGTCTCTTTGTTAGGCAGTAAGGTCTGAAGACCCTTCATGTTAAGGGGAAAGGTTGTTACAAAGGAGCTGAGAGTCTCCTGATCTTGTCTAACTTTCTGCAACTGATTGCTGTGTGACCCTGGACAGGCCACTTCCCCTCTTTGGCCTCAGTTTCCCCATCTGTAAAGTGAATTATCTGCCTGGTCTGTGAAGGCCATTTCACATCAGTGTCATTTCTTCTCAATCCTAACTGGTGGTGAGAAATGCCTTGGGGAGTGGGTGAGCTCAGGCCCTGGAACTTTAAAAAAGTGCCTAGGATATTCTGAACTTGGGAACATTCTGGAATGTGATCCCAGGCAGATGACACATAGGAAGAGCACAGGACGTGCTGAGATTTTCAGTAACTTTTCTGTTATTTTCTAGAAGTGTCTATGGCGGCTTTACACGACTAGATTCCAAGAACAGCTCTTGACCTGGCAACTCATCATTTAACAAACGCTTCTAAAACTATTACTAAGTCTTATTGCAGATACTCCCCAATCAGACAGTATAATCCTGATGGAGATAAGGCGGTGTATTGCCACTTCCTGGACATGTGAAGCCAAGAACATTCTTTTGTTTTCTTATTTGTATAATGTGGGCAATAGTTATATCTCTCCCAGTGCTGTGAGATTAAATGAGATACAGGACATAAAGCACCAACATGATTTGGGCACGCAGCAGATGCTCAATTGATATAAGCTCCTCTGACTCTTGGCACTTAGTTAAAGTACCTCTGCATAGCATGGCTTTCTTCATGGAAGAGTACTGCCCCCGAGATGTTTTTCACTAGGAAAGAGAGGAATTTCATGATGGAATACAGGAGGAAAACCCGCATGCCAGTCTCTTCTTGAAGTGATATTCAATAATGTGCTGGTAAAGCAGCCCTCCAAAAGCACAAAAGCAAAATCCCAGATTTGCAATATTTGCTAATTTCCATGGTGTAAATGCTCCCACCGTGATCCATTTCAAGTTAGCAATGTTCTTCCATTGAATGTGGATTTGGGAAAAGATATGCAGAGTGGACCCTCTTGAGACAGTCAGACCTGGCCCCAGCGCACTACTAAAAACATTGTCTCTGGTATGTCCTGTAAAACTAAACGTTTAGTGTTCCTCAGCTCATGTGTCTCAAGTAGATTTTCTCATAATACCTCGACATCCTATGGACATGGAGCTCATGGGAATACACTTTGGAAACTGCTGATATGGAAAAGATCTGACATGTCTTGTTTTCCCCTAATGATTCATCCACGTGTCATCGTTTAAAAGAGTGGAAGTGTGGCCTGCAAAATCAGGGACTGAGCATAGAGAGGCATGCAGAGAAGAAAAACCACAGCCCATATCTTTAAGGGGGAGTCACAGTGGGGGCACAAAGTGACTGGGGAGTCACAGCTGAGCTGGAGTTGAGAGTTAGGCTGGGGCTTTGATGGTCAATGCAGCGAACAGTCCAGAAAGGGCTGGAGGAGCGGGAGGAGCCCTCTGCAGACATGGCTCTCAGACGAGGCTAAGAGCACGGGAGGGCTTAGATCAGAGGGTCAGAGGAGAAAACCCATGGGTTGGCAGGACCAGACCCAAGGCCTGGATAATGTAACATGTGTGTGGTGGCTCACCCCACCCACCCTATCTCTTGTTCTCCAGGGCCTTATCCAGAGACCTGGAAGCATCATTCCAGAGAGCCAAGTTCTCTGCTAAGTATATCACCCCTTTGAGAGCCTTTCCTGTCTTGTCTCCTTGGGTATGTTTCTGGGTGTCTGTCTCTTTGCTATGTCCATGTGTATGTGCGTCTAAGACTGCACGGGTGTCCCGTGTAACCGATTCCTTGTTGGAATCCCTGAAGACTTGAGTTTACTTCTCTTCAGTGGGAGGAGCCCAGTGTGGATTCTCAGCTCCACACAGGAGGAGACTGTTCCTCTTTCTAGCTAGTAAAGGTGTCCCATTGACTCCAGAGCTGTGAGGAACAGAAGGTGGCCCCATGAGGTCATAATAAGAGATGTTCCTTAGCATGATGGTAGCATACACTTACCTAATATTTAGCATATTAACCATTTTTAAGTGGCAGTTCAATGACATGAAGTACATTTGCATTGCTGTACAACTGTCCATTTCCAGAACGTATTCACTTTCTCCAAAGAACCGTCTACCCATTAAAAACTGACCATCCATTGGCTTCTCTTGCTATTATTTATTGCCCACTCCTTAGGTCTTAGGCACTGTTCTAAGACATGTCAACTCATTCGTTCCTGAGAGAACAATCTCCATTTTACACAACAAAGGTAGCGATACATGGAGGTCAAGCCACTTCTTCAAGGCCACAGAGCTAGGAACACATAAGCCCAAAAGTGAACTCAATCAGATCTGACCCCTGAGCCTACAAGGCGATACTTCTTGGTTTCTTCAGGGCCAAGGCTGAACTTATCTCATACTGAACAAGAAGAAAACCCCCACCCTTTCGAAGTCCCTTGAGGCTTCTGTTGGAGGAGTAATGGAAGCTCTCAACTTTGGGCTCACCCGTGCCTGATATCATCCATCTTTCCAGACGACCCAGGCCCCAGCAGAGGCCATATGGGGGTAGGCAGATCTCCCTAACCATG
The DNA here is from genome assembly GCA_004363575.1 of Solenodon paradoxus. Classification (NCBI taxonomy): domain Eukaryota; kingdom Metazoa; phylum Chordata; class Mammalia; order Eulipotyphla; family Solenodontidae; genus Solenodon; species Solenodon paradoxus. The sequence continues at coordinate 156,399 of RJWH01003282.1, read as the reverse complement.
TGTGGGAAGGACTCTCTCTGACTTGTCAGTGAGAAACATAGGGATGGAGTGGGACCAGGTTTGGCAGTCACAGCCTCTGAGGTGGCTCTCTATTCTGGAGGTGCTGATGGGGGATTCGGGGTGATGTCAGACTTGGCAGGCTGAGGTTGGGGCCAAGGAAGCAACTGGCAACCAGTTCTTGGCAGAGATGGTTCATTCTGTACTTGTAAAAAGCTACCTCAGACCCGCCGCCAATGCTAGGACAGCCAAGCTGGGGTGAGGGGACAGAGGCGAAGGATTCTTTCTTGGCTGTGGAGACAGAGTTTTGGAATACAAATGACAAGGCCTGTCAAATGCTCTCCATTGGGACCTGACTTGAAATTGAAGGCTTGGTCTCAAGTCCTGTACGGAGGCCTATATGACCTCACCCCTTTTGTGGCCTTGTCTTAAATCTTTCTGTTTGTGCAAACGTGTGTGTGTGTGTGTGTAGTCAAAAATGTTTAATAATAAGGCTCTCTGCAGCTATTTCAGACCCAATCACGTCAAGCCCAGACAGAGATCTGAGGCGACTAGCTTGTGTTGTTTCCTGTCGAATTTCTTGGCCTTCTTGGAATTCGGCTCATAAGGTTAGTTTACACAGTCAGGATGTCTTTCCCAGCTGGAGCAGGGTGGAGTGGAAAGTGATTGATGCTGCGCTGCTCCCAGTCTGGCTAGTAGGTACTTACTACAGTGAGGCCCAGGCTGGAGCATCCACACCCTCGTCACCCTCATTCTTCCATATCCTCTTTGAAACATGCCTTGCTGTCCTGCCCGCTCCATTTAATCACTTCAGACTCTGCTAAACCAAAGACTTGGTGGCCACCAACTCCAACATGCTCTAAGAAGGAGCACTCTTCTGGCTCATGCTCTGCTGAGGAAGAAAACCTCTAGACTGTTTCTTTCAGCAAGAGGTCATCAGTGAGGACCCCAAGGTAACCACGTATACGTGAGACAGGATCAAAGACTGAAAAACACAGCAGAAGAGGTAGATAATAGCCGGGTCCACGGATGACCCACATATTGATGTTATCAGCCATGGATTGCAAAATAACTGATGAATAAGTTCAGGAAAACAGAAGTAAGTTGGAAAATTTATACAGAGACGTGAAATTGGTAAAAATGGCAACTAGAAATTCTAGAATGGGAAGATGAGATGATTCATTTTAAGTCCCCAAAGATGGGTTTGCCATCAGTTTGGACACAGCTGAAGAAAGGATTAGTGAAGAGGAAGTTAGGTGAGTAAAAAAAAATGTGTGATATGATCTCCTGTTACTACTCCTCATTACCCAGTGGCGCTCAGAGTTCCTAAAATTCTCTCCAGTCTCATGTCTCTCCTACAGACACCTTGTTTTTCACCCATTTAGGAATACATACTTTGTATCCTCAAGGATACAGGGCATGTTTTTACCTCTCTCTGCTCTTTTTTCCCCATGAGTCTTGCCCTACATTCCTGTCTGGGAAATCATCCTTATCTCTCATGAACCAGCCTAGAGGTTACACAGCCTGTGGTCTTCCTCAGGCTCCTCGTGGTTCTACCCACATCCCCTCTTTGAGGGACTGCGGGAAATTCCTGCAAAAGAAGGTCTTAGGACCACGGATTACATTTATACTACTATGTCTTTTTTCTAGTATATTACTAGGACTTTGCTAAAGGTGAAACATGTGCCATTCACCTTTGTTATCTCAGTTACTAGCAAAAAGCACACAGCAGGTATGAAATATGATAACGGGTGGTCAAGAACCAACTTCCTTGGGGGCCTCAATGATGAAATATTACTAAATATACTAAATTACTAAATATTACTAAATATACTAAATATTACCAAATATTCAGTAAACTAGTTCCAGTGAAACGATGCTCATTATTTTTTACTTGTCAACTTGTTCATCTGTTCCTTCACCAGCCCTCCAGAATATAACCTTTAAGAGGACAGGGAGTTTTCTTTTTCTGTTCTGTTTCCTGTTGGGTTCCAAGTGTCCTGCATGTAGTAAATGCTTAAGAAATGCTTGTCGAATGATAGAGACACTGCTTCTAACACTCCGGAGACTAAGAAGGCGAAGGGGGTCAGTTAGACACCCAACTTGGGCTCTCAGCGTGAAATGAAAATTAGAACAGGTTGGGCTCCAGGAGGCACCAAAGAAGAGGGGAGATGGTGACGGGGAAGTTCTGAAGGAGACACTAGTGTGCACACACATCTTCTGAAGCCCAAGCTTCTCTGTTTAAGTCCTGGTTCTAGTCACTTATGGGCATCACTGGAACCTGTGCCACACGCTTTTTATAAGTAGAGAATGTGGGCCACTGCAGTCATTCCACTATTGCTTCTTTTATTGTGTTGTTTGGTTGTGGGTCCATCCTGGATTTGCCTTCTGTTTTGTTCACAGAATGTCCTGTTCCTACGAAGGCCTTCTGGGACGATCAGACTCAAACATCTACTAAGTGCTAGTAGTTTATATGTCCTTTCTCATTTAATCCCCACCTTGCACCCATGAAGCTGATATTAGTGGTGCTATTTACAGATGAGCAAACAGGCTCAGAGATGGCCAGGGACTCAGCCAAGCACTCCCCCCAAAGTGAGCACTAAAATTTGACTCACGTCTTTTCATTCCCCAGAGCTCAGTGCCCAGCCTGTCTTGCCAAAAGACGCGAATGTGGCAGAACCAAAGCTAGAGCCCAGATCTCCTGGGCCTCAGCCTCGTGCTGTTTTCATGCATGATGGACAGTAACATTGGGACGCTCATCACACAATGTGCTCATTGGATAGGTTGAGACCCTGTGTCCACAAACCAGTTGTCGTGGCCTCAAGGCCAGTGACCTTTCCACCAGGCCACCCCACAGCTGGCACCTCAGCAGCTCTCAGAACAAGGAAACTATTGTTCTTATTATTAAGTGTTGCCCAACTTGGCTTTCGGGCTTAGAAAGAGAAGAACTCACAATTAGAAGGCCCCCTCTCTAAAGCCCTTCTCACGCATCTCTGAGGACCATGCTCTTGCCGCATCCCCATTTCTCGACAATCCCTTTCCTTGGCTTTAGAGACAGTTCTGTGACCTCTGAGAGAGGAGGAAAAGGACATGCTGTGAAGATGTTCATATCCAGGTTCTTGGGGGCTTTCCTTTGCCTCCTAGGCTCTCAGAGCTGCAGATGGAGCCAGCGAATCTGTTTCTCATTAGCTGTACTTTTGCTATGAAATGAAGTGTTCTTTGAACCTGTAGGAGCAGGAAAGCCATTTACACCCCTGAGAGGACAGGGACGCTGACCTTGCCAGCACATTCCTTTGGTTCCTTTTATCTCTTGGGTGGAGTTCTCGACAGGCAGTAATGCTGCCACCTCCCTGGTACAGCCACGAGGAAGGGTGGTTTCTGGAGTGAGCAGAAAAGGGAGGATATGCCCCTCTTTCAATTGGGAGAGGAGAAGCAGACTCCCACCGGAGTTATCTGACCCCTTTTCCTGACTGCATCCCCTTCCTGACAACCTCCTTTGTTCCAGGCAGCTTTAATAAAAGCCCCAGAAATCATTTATCCATATGGTCATCCATCCATTCATCCATCTTTCCATCCATCCGTGCATCATCCATCCCTCCATCCTTCCATGCCTCCATCCCTCCTTCCATCCATCCCAACGGGAACTTGAAAGTTCACAGTCAGACCAGAAGAATCCTGATTTGAGCTGCCTTTTTCTCATTCATTTTACCAATAGGGAAACTGATGCTGAGAGTTAAATTATTTCAGGTCTTGCAACAAGTTCATGGATTCATTGGACAAATATCTATCATGTATTTTCCTGAGCCAGATCCCCACTCCACTGTGAAGACACAGCTGTGAAACAGTGTACATGTCTCAGCCTTCATGATCAGTTAGCAAAGGGGGAAGAGGTCAAATGAGTAAGCAAATTAAATAAACATCTTCCTATTAGATAATGGTAAATGCTCTGAAAAACCCAAAACAGGTGTTTCTCTGAGAGGAGGGGCTGCAGAGCAGGGGATACCTTGGGTGAGGCTGTTGGGGAAGGCTCTCTGAGAAGGCAGCATTGACACTGAAACCTCAGGGATGACCAGGAGCCAGTCCCAGAACATGCGAAGGCAGGGGAACCATTAGTGCAAAGGCCCTGAGGTGGGAATGAGCTTGGCTTGTTTGAGAAACAGAAGGAAGGTCAGTGGAGGTACAGGATGAGGCCAGATGGTTAAGTATCTCCTGAAGGACCTAGATTTCATGTTAAGGGGTTTAAACTTTGTCCAGTTGGTGGCTTGGTGGGTTGTCTAAGAAGAGGATTTGCATGGAGTATTTTGTTTTCTTAAAAAGCCCCCTGCAGGCTGATTGGAAGCTATTGGGGAAGATCAAGTATCAGATAACGGTGGCTCCTACCATGTTGTACTTGGCCCGTGGTGGGACAGAAGAGGGCAGAGTCAGGAAACATTTAGGGACAGAGTAAAAGTCCATAATTTGCTTATGGATTGGATATAGTCTGTGAAGGAAACAGGGATCAAGGGTTTTAGCCTGAGCAGTTTGGGTAGAGGGTCCTGGCACTTACTGAGATGGGGAGATGGGAGGAGCAGGTTTCAAGAGGCAAATCAAGAGTTCTGTCTGGGGAGATAAACTGGAAGTATCTCTTAGATATTCAGGTGGAGGCAGACAAAGAGAGTTCTGGAATGAGTGTCCAAGGCTGGCCATGCAGGTGCCTGTATGGGCACCTGCGTTCGGATGCCTGCAGACAGACGCAGAGGAGTGGGCGGGAGTCCAACCGGTGCTCTGGCTCCATACTGCCCCTTCCCACCCCACTGCAGGGTGGGGTGGGGTGCTCTGAAGCTGTCAGATCCCAACCAGGCCTCCCTCTGGAGTCGGTCCTTAGTAGAAGTAAACCTGGGTGACAGCAGGGTAGGGAGAAGGTGTGGAGATCAGACTTCTTTGGAAGCAACAACAGCCAGTTCTAGGAGATGCCTGTCTTGGTCCTGAGTTTCTTCAGAAGGAATCATCACAATGTCCCGCAAACTGGGAGACGAGCTGACTGGGTCCAGTAGTCCCATTTTAAAGATGGGGAACCTGGGGTTCCATGGAGTTCAGTGACATATCTAAGGTCACCCAGGTGATGGTCCAGGACTCCAGGCTGGGTCCCCTGAGACCAACCTGACCGCACTCTCTCTGCTCAGTGTTAAGCTGGCCACCCCCAGAATGAGCATATTGAGAAGGCTAGTCGGGATGAGTTCTGGGGTCAGACTCCAGGGTTCAAATCCTGCCTTCACCACTTATAGGTAATGAAACCACGGGCAAGCCCGTCAACCCACTGGGTTCTGTCCCTCGCCTATAAAATGGGGGAGAGGCAGGGGGCCAAGGCAGCGAGCTCTGGGGGGTGTTGACAGTTGGTGATTATAAAGGGCTTAGAATGACCCAGCAAGCTGTTTCCATGCCTGGAATCTCCACTGAACCTTCTAAAACAGAGGCTGGGAGTGCCTAGAAGAGCCCAGCAGGAGGGTCCAACCCCCTCATTTAACAGACAGAGAAGCTGAGGCCCCCGATGGGGGAAGCGAGCCATCTCCTAACTAGTGGAGCCTCCGAATTTGGCTGGAGGAAGCCTCCTGACCCTCTGGAAGTCACTCCCGGCCAGACGATTTTGTTCTCTGGCAGACAGACTTCCAAGTTCTCCATACCCTTAATTCATGTGGAATTTCTGCTCTGGGCTTGGCTCCCTCCACCCCTTTATGAAAATAGAGTGGAGTCATTCGGCAAAACCTCAGCCTAATGCTTTTAAGGAACTGGCAGGTTCAAGTAGGAAACCAGCCTCAGTAGAAACCACAGGGACAGCACATGCCTGCGGCTGCGGCCTGCGTCCCCCATGGAGGCCCCGGGCGTGGGGCTGTGCTGGCCGCACACGTGAAGGGGCCTCGGGAGCCGGGCCCTGGGCAGCCAAGCGGCGATGGCCATGTGACAGCCAGCCCCAGGCCTCGTGGGCGTCAGTTTTCAAGGTCAAAGCCAGATGCGGTGGCAGGCAGGTGACCAGTGGCAGAAGCCCAGTCGACTCCTGTGAGTGCAAACCTGTTCTTTTTCTGGACAAGTCGCTTATTTGTTCTGTGGAAACTGAGGCCCAGAGAGGCGAGGCAACTGTGCGAAGCCAGCCAGCAAGGACTGGGGAAGCAGGGAAGGAAGAGCCTCCTCCAGTACCGCATCCCATGCTCTTGAACAAGACCCCTCATGTGTCACCCTCCCATCGAGGGCACTTGTCCCAGAGCATAAAACTGTCAGAAGACCAGAGTTCACTCTTCCTGCCTGTGTGATTTTAAGCAAGTTACTCAACCTCTCTGGGTCTCCATGTCTCTTCCCCCCTCTGAATGAGACTACTTACCTGATAGGGTTGCAGGAAGCGTTCAATGTGAGCATCTTGTTGCAGGGTGCCTGACCATCACACAACACACTTCTGATTTTGAATGGATTACGTGCCAGTCACTTTGCCCCTGAAGGTGCCAGTCAAGTGGGGAGGCAGCAAAATGAATTTTGTTTTGTTGTCAAAAGTGCTATGATAGCAAGAAGCCGGGATGCCCTGAACCAGCAAAGGCCTCACCCTAGTGAGCAGGCGGATGCGAAGATGAATGGGTGGGCCAAACACCTGTTAGGTGCAGAGATGAGACCCGAGGTCCAGGGCCTCTTTCCACTACCTCAGGCCTCCTGCTGCTCCGGGGGTGACGCGCGTCCAGCATGCCGTGGCTCCCCAGGGCGGGATGACTGGCACAGAACTGCCCCCACCCTTCTCCTGCCACCCGGAATACCTGGGTGGAGCTGAGATGACATCTGGGCCATACAACAGAATCAAGCTACTGCTTATGAAGCTCAGCATACAATTTAGATTCCAGTTGCCACATCTGGAAACCTACTTACTTGTGTGGCAGATGGAGGGATTTGTTTCCCTTCCCCAGCAAAAGGCCTGCCTCCTCATCCCCAAACTTGCGAAGATATTCACCGGATTAAGTGAAAGATCTTTAGATGGTCAGATGATCTTGAAGTGTCGGCGTGGGAGCAGGGGAAGAGGGTGGCAGGAGGGTCAGTCAGAGAAGGAGAGGAGATGACAGAAGCAGTGGGGAGAGTGATGTAGGGAAGAGGCCACCAGCCAAGGAACACAGGCGGCCGAAACACCGGAAGCTGAAAAAGACAAGGAAGCAGACTCTCCCCAGCCTTGCAGATCTGTTTTAGAATCCTGGCCTCCAGAACTGCATGAGAATATACTTGTGTTGGCTTGAAACACCACGCTCCTGGGTATTTGCTGTCAGTTACAGGAAACTCATCCTCTTAGGCAACATTGGCTTGACTGCTTTAATCCGATATTGGCCCCCCTACAGCCCTGTCCTTTATTTTGTGTATGGTCTTATTTTTAGCACAATCCTAAAACAGGACAAAAGTCTCCTGAGCATGATATCAAAGGCCTTGCTTGATCTCGCTCCTTCCTGGCACTTACCAACTTCTGCTTCCTTCTGTTATAGGAGAGGGTCTTGGTGAAACGTGAATTTATAATGTGCACAAGGTCATCTCTATTCTCCATCTTTCCTAGAAGAAATTCAATAAAGTCCAATTTCTCATGAATAACCCCATGAGATTCTTTTGGGGGTCCTCAGAGGAGAGTTCTGACTTCTGTATCCAGGCTGATCTTAGAGGATCATGCCCATGAGATGTTGCGTTTGCTGTCACATGGGTGACACAGGACACGGACGGAAGGTAGCTGACACTATTTCACAAGACAACAAGGCGCTGCCGTTTGCTGCTGCTGACAAAGCTCATGGTTTTTTCCTCCACCACATATATACCTGGATCTGTCTGCATTGTCACATATGGGAACTTAGTTTTGCAAGGTGGACAGCGCTGGTGGGAAGGCAGAGCTAGTAAAAGGGAAGATGGAAAGGCACATATTGGCAGGTGGGAGTGTCTGGTCTCCATGTGGATTCCATCCTCAAAGATCCAGGGGGTGTTAGAGGCAAAACCCAATGGAACTATTCAAGAGCGAGTCGGGTCAGCAGGACTCACCTCTTAAGTGGTTCTACTCTTACCATCCCATAACCACTTCTGAAGAATGCATCCAAAGGCATCTTCTAACAATGTAAGTCAGGTGAAATTTCTCCCTTCCTTACAACCATCCAATGCTTCATTAAACTTGGAATGAAATCCAGGCTCCCTCTCAATACCTGCTCTTACCCAAGCCTCCATCTTCATGTCTGATCATCTTCCCTGTCACTACATTGTGGCCATACCAGCCCTCTTTGTTCCCCGAGCACATGGTAAATCTTTGGTTCCTGCTCCTCCCTTTCTCTGGAAAGTCCTCCCATTCAGAGTCCTCCATTATATGTCTTGTTGCCTTACATCATTTGGGCCTCAGCTCAAGCATCATTTTCTCTGTGAGGCAATTCTTGACTACATGGGTCAGTTTGGGTTCCTGGCAAGCAGACACCGAAAGAGACATGGTGCAGATGGCTTCACTGAGAGGTGATCCAAGGAAGTCTAAGTGAGGGAACTGGGAAAGGGTGAGAGATGGCCCTGTAACAGGAGGTTACTAAGTTGGAAACACTTGTGGTAAAATTGCTCAGTCCTCTTTGGGACCTCTCAGGTATCATGTAGAATATAACACAGAATTGTCCCAAGAGATGGAGATGTTGGAGCATTTACCCACTGGCTTTTGCCCTCCTTGGTGGATACTGGGCCTGGGGGTGATCAACCTGAGTGTAATGGAGCATAATCACATGACAGCAGAGAAAGTGCTCTGAAGGAGAGATGGGGAGATGCAGGTGGGATGATGCCTGTGTGCCTGGGAACTGAACACAGCAGGTGCCAGTGAGCCCCAAGGTAAGGTGGGTTAAGGTATGGGCACATCCACTACACCAGCCTATCCAGTGCTTCACCCAGGCAGTCTTATTTATTGTCTTTCTCTTTCCTATCTCTATCTGCAACTTTCATCCTTACTTATTTAGATACCCATTTTTAATTGTCCATTCGTCACACCTCCAATCAGAGCAGCAGCGAGACGAGTGCAAACCCCTATCAGTCTGAATCACCATTTTCTCTCAGGCCTGAGGAGAGTGCCTGGTACGGAGTAGGTCATCATTAAACGTTAGTTGAATGAAAGTGCAAATTACCGTGCTGCTTTCTCACCTGGGTGCACAAGCATGGCCCCGATTCAGTGGGGCGTTGGCTCAGGCACCCATGTGGATGACGTGGAAGGCAGAGACAGTGAGAGAAAGCAGTGACTGGTACCCACATAGGATTACAGCTGACGTGCTATTTTATGGGCAGATGGGTGGCACTTTTGTGGGACCCTCCAAAACAATTGGCACTACACTGATAGGGACTGAGGTCTTATCGCCTTGTGTCGGGAACTTTCAAACTAAGACTCACTCTAATGGTACAAGTACTAATGTTTAAACAAATGCTGCCTCTTTCAATCAATGAAAGTGGGCCCGAGGTTGCCCTGCAATGACATCATTCTCACTGACTTGCAGCCCAATCTACTTCCTTGAGTGGGAGAGAAGAGGTTGAATTTATAGCATGCACTTGCTTAGCTGGCAAGCAAAGCATAATCCATCTCATCTGTGCTGTAGAGAAACAGTGTGGTGAGTATAATTGGAATCCCTTCTCTGTCACTCTCTCAGTGAATGATCTTGGGCAAATGATACTATCCATCTGAGCCTCCATGTCTTCTTTATCCATCAGCAAATTGAGAGGACAACTACCCAGAAGGGTTACTGTGAGAATTTCGTGAGATAGCAACAGTGCTTGGGAATATGGCCTAAGTATTGACAAAGGCCTGTAGACAATGACTGTTTTCTGTAATACTGCTACTACTGAGGACAGTGAAAGTTCACCTTGGTCAGCCTTCAGACAACCCTCCAAGAAGAGTAATCCCAGAACATCAGTGCCATAAGAGAACTTGGAAGTCACCCAGTCTAATGCTCTTAGTGACACTGTCTAAGACTAAGACTAGTCACTGTAATGGTGGTGATGACTGGTGAGTGAAACCTTGGATGTTTCCCAGCTCATTGCCCCAACTGACCTATAACAAGATGGCTGCATTAGGATGCCCTCGTCTGGGCCTGTTAAACATTAGGTCTGGCGGATTCCCTTCACTCTGACACTTCTGACCTACTTGCTCAGCCTCACCTGAGCATGATGCGACTTCCCGTGTTTCTGTTTTCAGAGGGAGTGTGGGCAAGGCATGCTGATGGCAGGATTTATTTTTATTTTTATTTTTGCTGATTTTTCTCTCCATGAGTGAGTAGGTTAGCATTCTGATCACATCTCAATTTCCTATAGATCTTGATAGGAGAAAAAGAATGGATAGTATCTTCAAGAATGTTAGGGTCTAAATATTAATGAGACTCAGAATTCTCATTTCACTTTTATTCAATAAGGTGGTGAGTTTACTTAACACATACCTACCGCTGGATGGTGTCTTTGCTTAAGATTTGTTGATCAAGTTGGATTTGGGTGCTTCCTGATCGACAGAAACTGTGATGTCATAAGTGGGTAATGCCTTCAGCTGATACATCGGTGGTAATTTGTGATGCATCACAGAAACTGAAAACAGACTTCAAAGCCTTCCTTGTCTTGATGTTACTTGCCACCCGCCGTATCTCCTTTTCACGTGTTTCAGTTTCTTGAATGAGTCCCTTCGGGATGCACACACAGTCCCTCTGCCGGTAGAGTCCCTTTTTCTCCTTCATGGAAAAACTCTCATTCCTTCTTCTGTGTCACAGTGAGCATCACCTCCTAGGATGGCCCTTTCTGATCTGGACAAGGCCTGTCACCTGACAATCCCCTCATGTCTTCCTTTACAACATTCATCGCCGATGTAACTACTTCTGCATCAGCCACCTTCCCTCCTGGCTGATAAAATCCATACTGGCAGGGGCCACATCTGCCACGTCTATGTTGAGATCCCTGAGCTTAACTGAGGCAGACAGTGGGTGATCAGTAAACACCCTCTCAATGGAAAAATGAACACTATGCCATGCAGGGAAGGGGTCTTGCATTATGACTCAAGAACAAAGACTGACCTCTGTGGCCCCTTCCCATGTGACTGAGGTCTCAGGCCACCATGCTTCTCATGACATCCTGGTACCTTGATTTAGGCAACCTGGGTGTTGGAAGCCTCTTTGCACCCAACTGAACTGGGTGACCTTGAAAAGGTCCCTTACTCTTTCTGGAGCCTCCGTCTCCCACAATCTATAAATCTGGGGTGAGGCTGCCAGCCAGAGTGTTTGGGGAAGTCGATAGAGCACAAGCGAGGTAATGCCCAGGAAGTTCTCAGGAAGATCAAGCTTCATAAAAGCCTACGGTCAGGCTTGTAGATTCAAGACACAATCCAGGCTCTTGACTTGGCCAAAAGTGATGTCAAGGCCAGTGGGGCGGTCACTGCCAAGGCTGTGAGGTCTCGCCAGAGAAAGCCCTGTGCTCTGCTCCCTTCCCTGCAGCAGAACGTTTTCACGTCAGTAGTGAGTGCAGGGTCAAAACCAGCTCGACCAGACATGGAGGCTAAATCCCCCATGAGTAATGATTGGGCTTTTTACAAGGTTTTCAGATGTTTCTAGAGATATTGCTAAGACACAAGTTAAGTAGGAGGTGATATAACCATATAGGATCATATTTAGGATTGACAGGCTCTGTAGCCATACTGTCTGAGTTTGAACACCAGCTTCACTGCTCAATTAACAATCTTTCTGGGTCTCTACTCCTATGTGTGAAATAGGGACTAATTACAAATCTTCCAGGCAGTGTTCTGAGGGGATTACTGAAAAAAGTCCACACATAGAACACAGCGTAGTGACTGACACAGAGACAATGTTTAACGCATATTCATTGCTTTTGTCATTATATTGTGGCCTGCAGCGCTGTAGGCTCTTTCTCTTGCTTAGTTAATACTAACGACACACCTCGATTTGGAAAGTGCTTCCATGTGCCCCTCTCTCATGAGACAGTAAGTCAGGGCTCTACTCTCGGACCAGTTCATGTCTCTTATTTAAGACTTCACCCCCAACACCTCAGGTAGTGACTGGCGAAGGGCAAGTTTTCAATGAACCAATGGATCTAAAGCTATCTATTCAAAAACTCTCAGGCGAGGCCATTTTGCGAAGGAGGAAAGGGAATGATCTGCCCATTGTCACCGTCAGTGAGAAGTCGGATTCCAGCTTGCCTGATTCCAGGTCTTCCCAGTACCTTCTGGCGACTCTTCAAACTCACCCAGCCCAGCAAGAAAGTGCAGCAGCCCAGCCAAGTGGTAGGAGCAGGGGGCCTGAGACCAGAGGGCAGGTTCAGCTGCCAGCTCGACTACGTCCCAGCTCTGCGACCACCGAGGAAGCCACTAATTTTTCTGTGCCCTCTTCTAGCACCCACAAAGCGGGGATTAACATTGTCTACACCTTCAGTGGGGTAGATCCAGTTGCCATATTTGCAGAGGACGTTGCTTCACAACATGAGGTGAATTGCACACCTTTCTGCTAAGGAACAGTTATCTTGATGCTAGCTGCCACACATTTCTTGAATGTTGGAACCATGTCCATTTACTTCACTAAACTTGCTTAGCGTCTACAGATGGGAATCTTGTCAGACAAAGTGCTAGGGGTTTTGCATAGTTTCATTTAGTCTTGACATCAATTCTATGAAGCGATTTCCACCAGCCAGATTTTACACTTTAGATCAAAACAAAACAAAACAAAACAAAATCCTAAGGTTCAGGGAGGTTAAGCAAATTGTCCAGGCCTTCACAGATGGCAAGGGATTCAGCAGACTCAGGGTCATTTGTGAGGCTTCAGAAGCTGTGCCTTCTCACATCACAATGCCTTTCAAGAACGTCTGCCCCAATTAACTTGATGAATTGGTTGATCCTTTTATATAGTGGCAGCAAATCAGGGTGGGGGTGATGGAAAGAAGTGCTCCCCAGATTTCTAGCTCCTTGGAAGGTCAAATCAAAGGCTATTGACAGAAACTTGATGGATGACATGGCAGCTAAAGCACCAACAGAACTTTATCTTCCTTGACCAGATTATGTCAAGGGGTGGGGCGGAAAGGGGGCAGCCATATTACACAATTATGATGACGCACAGACCTTTCTTGGGTCTAAAATGCTTCCCCAAGTCCCGAGGGGAATAGCATGAATACTTCATTGTACCCATGGAGAAGGAACTAACAAAGACTTCTTATCTTCTAGTTTCCCATGCCAGGCTCAGAATTATCTCTGACATTCTGGGCAGTGGTCAGTTCTCTGGCTGCCTGGACCCAGGAAAGTAATTCCTTGCTGCTGGATCTTCGTTGCTACCCAACATTTAACCTGACCAGTGCCTGCTGGGGCCCAACCTTTGCCTGACTCTGGTCTCCTTGAGGGTAACAGTCTTACAGTGTTCATCTCTGTGTCCCCTTGTGTCTGGTGTAAAGTTTTTGTTTACAGAATGCCGAGACAAAGCCCAAGAGTTTGGTTCAAGTCCCGGAGATGTTCCTGACATCATCAATGTGGGCATCTCAGATTGGCCCGGCCCGTTTCGGGACCAACAAGAGCTGGAGGCTGAGTTTTAAGGCAGGTGGCAATGGCCTTCTTAAGGACTCTCTGGACAGAGGGGCACTATAGGATCCCAGGGCCACACTTAGCCAAAGCCTCATTGAAAGAACAGATTCCCAGTGTGAAAACCATGAGTTGACATTGAGTCCAAAGGGCCAGGAGCCAGGAGTAAGCTGAGCAAAGAGCCACAACTCAAGAGGGGATGTGATCTGGTGAGAAGGCCCAGAAATAAGCAGAGACTGTCTGGGGCTGCTGCTGCCATGGCCGTGGGGGGACAGAGAACACTGGCGGGGAACTGGGAATTGGTGGAAGGAAGGAAAGGGATGAGCAGGCTGATGGTGATTCTGTGAGGCTGGTCCCAGGTGAAGGGGAAGTCCTGACAGCTTGTGGGCCAGGCCAGTCCTGGAGTTGTGTCCTAAGTTCCATGGAACATTCTGCATCTGTCCTGTTTGATTTCCATTCAAGGATGCTGACGCTGTTTCTGCTACTCATTTTCCAAGTGACCCGCCGAAAACCCCAAGCCTCCCCTCCTTTCTTGGACCACGCTCAACACGAACCTGCCTGTCAGGGCGATCTCGTCATCTGCAGCACCCATCTACTCTCCTTCTGAAGTTCTGGAATGATCGGAAAAGCTGAAAGCACATTCCCGGACTTCTCTGGAGCCCAGGCTTCAGGCGCAGTTTCGGTTTCTCTGATCTGCAGGTGCTGGTAGAGGAAGGTCATCCTCCCGCGGCTTCTGCTCTGCGACGGGGCCCTCCCGTGGAAGTGCTGCCAATGGCTCCTGTTTCTGGTCACCTGCTCTGTGTGTGTTGAGAGGCGGATCCGAGGCCTTCGCTTTCTGTAGACTCTGGCATCAGATGGACTGGGTTCGAGTTCCAGCTCTACCACTTGCAGTCTTAGACCTCGGGCAGATGACTCCCCTCTCTGTGCCCTAATTTCCAAACCACCAAAGTGGGGATGTGATGGTCATTATGTCCCAAGGTTGTTGTAAGGCTAACTGAGGTCAGGATGGTGCAGAGCCTAGGGAGGCACCCAGTCCAGAGTGAGGTCTCCATGAGCACCAGTTCTCATCACTACTGTGGCGACCTTCCACAAGCAGCTCATACGATGAAGTCGCAGTGGGAAGCAAATGAAATTGGGTCAGTCACTCAGCACAGGATGAAGATCCCTCCTGTCCCCGTTTTCCACCTTCCCTCCATATGGAACCTGGGAGTTAGGTGGTTTTGAGAGTTCCAGTGGCCTAAAGGGGGGCTGTCTTGTTCTGACATAATTGTAATGGTCAAGAAAAGGTGGTCATGTCCTGAAGCATCATCATCAGCTGCCTCCCCAGCTGCCTCCCACACTGGCTTGTGAATCATGGTCTGCAGACCCTGGCAGTCAGAAGGGTCATGGGACCGCCCCCCTGGCCCAGTGTGGGGGCTGCTGACATTTCCTACCATAATGAGCAAAAATCTGGGGCTCTCATTCATGTCTAGAACTGCTTACCACTCCAGCCTGCACCTTTGTCTTGGTCTATTGATAAAGCGGGGAGCTGCAGTTGGCCGACTTGGGGCCGGAGACCAGGTGCTGGAGAGCAGAGGGGACGGAGGCCCACAGGAAGGGAGGACTAGAGAGACAGGGCTCCTGCACAGAGTCCTGCTTGGTGGGCGGAGCAGGGGGACTTTGAACTGCAGTCCAGCCCTCTCTAGGGGTGGTGGTTTTGTTAATTTTTAAATGAAATGAAGTATACTTTACATGCCATAAAAGTCACAATTTGTGTTCAGGTCCATGAGAGCTTTTAGTTTTAGTTTTAGATTTTTTTAAAGAGAGTGGAGATGAAGGAAGGAGAAGAAAGGAAGGAAGGAAGAAAGGGAAGAAGAAAGGAGGAGGAAGGAAGAAAAGAAGGGGAGGAAGGCAGAGAAAAAATTTGTTTATCTGTTCATTTTGGTTCTTTCAATGCTCTCCCCACTCCCTACCCTGAGTGCTGAGTCTTGGCCCTGGATCTTTGGGCTTTACCTGGTCCATACCCCAGCTGTCTCAGCCACAAGGCCATGCTCCCTCTATGAGTGTTGACAAGTGGATACACCTATGTGATGAGTCTCACGATCAAAATATGGAACATTTCCCACCTGCAAAATCTATCATTCCCTGGTATTAATCAGGTCTCTTCAGTGAAACAGAACCAGCAGACAGACACACACACACACACATGACAGGCACTGGCTCATGCAATTATCAAGGCAAGAACTCTATGGACATGCAGGAAAGCCAGTGGTGTGACTGAGTCTGTCTGAAGTTCTGAGAATCAGAGGAGTCTAAGGCCTTTGTCCCAACCTGGGTCTGAAAGCTCAAGAACCAGGAGTAAGATGCTCAAGGGTGGGAGAAGATGGATGTCCCAGCTCAAATTTGCCCTTCGGTCACCTGTGTGTGCAGTTCAGGCCATCAGCTGACCAGTGTGGCCCCTGCATGGGTGAAGGCCACCTTCTTGACTCAGTTTGTCGATTCAGATCTCTTCTGCAGACACCCTCATAGGCACGTCTGGCAAGAATGTCGTACCTGCTATCGAGTTATCTCTTTGCCCTCATCACACAAGCATTGTTAGTGGCCTTCCTTTCAGGCTCTAGGTAACAACATATTTATTTTCTGCCCCATAGACTCTCTTTTCCAGAGCTGACAAACATGGGATTCTATACTACAGGCTTCTGCCTCTGGATCCCTTTCTTTGGGACAGTCTTGGAGATTCAGCGACACTGTAGTTCATATCACTAGCGCACGCTCTTTCATTGTTGAATAGGATTCCACTGTAGGGAATCTCCACCCGCTCTGTTGAATAGTATTTCCCAACATTATTGGATTCGTATCAGGCAGACAGGGCTAATGTTTTGTGCAAATTTTCTCCCTGAGTCCCCCAAACAATCTCACAAGGTAGGTACTCTGAACTTGCCCTTTTTATGGACGAGAAAACTGAGACTCAAGTGCGAGTGCGATTACCCCTAAACACGCACTGGATACAAATTAGAACTATTAGTGAAACCAAAGCTGACTCCACATCTATGTCCTTAAGAATCATGCTCTACACTCTCTCATTTTACAGATGGAGAAATAGAGGCAGGAGTGGAAGTAATTGATCAGAATCACATTGCAAGTCAGAAGCAGAAACTGAATATTTTGAGAACCCAAGGGCCTAGATTCCCAACATAGCACGTAGCCTCCTTTGAAAAAGTCTCAAAAGGTGTGCCCTGGTGGAGCAGCAGTTATGTCTGCCACCTCTGGCCAAGCACATCTCATATACATCCCAAGGACTCAGGCTCACGTGTGTGTGGGGGCGGGGGAACAACCAAATGAACAATTAAAATAAAATGCTTCTTCCTCCCCTCTCTTCCTGCCTGCCTGCCTACTTGCCTTCCTTTCTGCCTGTACCTTTCCTTTAAAAAAAAAAAAAAAAGGCTCAAAGTTCCCACCAATCCTTTTATCACTTGCAGCCTGCAAAGTCTTCAATGCTAAATTCAAATGCTATCTCATTGTCTGATCTCCAAATACTGATGGAGTATCAACTCAGCGCCTTGCAATGTGCTAGACCCTGGTCGCCCTGGTGTGATACAATTTCACTTGTGTAAGCAGACACGGGTCCTTAAAATAAGACAATGGGTAAAAAAACAAACAAACAAACAAAAAACCCAACCAACCAAAAACGCAGCTATATGCTGAATTCCACATGTTCAATAATATTTTTGGCCCAATGAGATATTCTGAGTTGACCTCCAGACCTAATATTTTTATAGAACAGTCATGATAACTTAGCCTGGTCCTATGTGTGAGTATGCTCATCACCCAAACCCCAAAACAACCCCATGAGGTAGGCACGCTAGTATCCCCATTCAGCCAAAGAGAGCTATATTCATTTTAGGATACTGAAATTCATCTCATTCTATATGTCACACCACACCCACCACCAGAGCGCCAGATTCCCTTACACCCATCTTTTCCCCTCTTCCCCTTCCCGCTCCCCCTGCCCCCATAACCATAGTCCTCTGTCCAGCGATTTTTGTTGGGGTGCATATGTTCATTTGTTGCATTTCATTATATTCCACATAGGGGTCAAACCACCCTGTATGTCTCTTTTTCTTTCTGATTGATTTCACTCAACGTGACCCCCTCCAGTTCCATCCAGAATGTTGCAAAGGGCCCACTTTCATCTTTGTAGCAGCTGCATAGAATTCCATTGAGTCTCTAGACTGCAGCTTCTGTATCCAGTCATCTGTGGATTTAGGTTGTGTCCATGTCTTGGCTGTTGTGAACGGTGCTGCTATGAACACAGAGGTACAGAGTCTTTCCTGATTAGAGAGCTCGTGTCCCCTGGGTCCATGCCCGTCACTGAGCTATTTGTGCGAATCTTTTGCATCCATGTTCTCTTTGTTTTCACAGGCTTGTGGAAATGAGGGGAGGGGGCTAATCTATTCCTACCCGCCGGAATAATTACGGCAGAGATGGTACTAACCAGAAATAGCTCCTCCTCCCTGAAGTCAGGCCTAGGTCCTTTGACCGTTTCTGCACAAGGGACGGTGAGCAAAGGGGCTAGAGCGTCACTTCTCGGTGGAGGCAGGAATTGCTGGAGTAGCTCCTCCATCGTTCCCTCCTTTCCTGTGATGTCCATAGAAGCTATATATTTCAGATGCTGGAGTCAAGATGGGGGAACCCTGAGGTCCCATGAGCAAGACGTCAGCCTTCGGCGTGCAATACACTGAGGCATAAGGGCGCGTGTGTTGTGTATGTAGTGGGGCATTCATTCTCCTGATGTCAGCACGCAGCCACCAGAACCGTTCTGCTGATTTCCTGCGCACACTATTCACAGCGATTCTGCAGACGTCAGACTTACGTGGTCTCTAGTGGGCCCGGATTTGTTACTGACCCAGGAAGGAAAGACCTTTCCTGGAGGCTGGCTTCTCAGCCAAGGCGACTCCACCACCAGACATGGTACAGTGGCCCAAGCCTGACAGATGCCTACTCCCCGGAGTGTTGCCATGGTGTCAGCACACAGGGTCCACACGTGTTTCATGGAGGCGCAGGCCTCTTGTTTGATTTTCAGTTCCCAGGTAGGATTAAGTGTTTTAGGAAAGGTTCTGTTATTATAAATAAGCCAGATAAGGTAGGACAGAGTATGATTCCAGGAAAAAATAAAAGCACAGCAGGAAAGACTTGGGGTTATCAGAGGGCTTGGTGTGTTTAGAAAGTGTCACGAGCTCAGTGTGGCTGGATAGAAGGTGTGACAAAGACAAGACTGGAGACTCGGGTGGTGATCACACTGTGAGGAGGCCGACCATGGCTGCCTGCGACCATGCAGGTGAGAGGCCCTTGTCCTGGGTTGTTAGGAGCTCTGGCATCTGCCCAGCCATCTAGCCTAACCTTGCAAAGTTGCATTTTCCTCCCCACCTGCTTGTTCTTCTTCCTGATTTCTTCATTAGTTCTGCATTTAGACCATAATAGTGGAGACTACTTTTAACTCCATGTCACTGATGAGGAAACTGAAACTCTGAGCACTGATATCCCTTAAGTTTGGCTATGTCCAGACCTGATGTCACCGGGTACTCACAGGGATTCTGTATCAGCTGGGAAAGTGTTCAGAACAAGGGGGGATAATCCTGTTATCCCCTGTGCATGCCAGGCCACCCTGGGGACCTTGGGTTCAGCTTTGGAAGATATTCATTGACTAAGACACCAATGACCTGGAATTTGTCCAGAGAAGAGGGACATTGATGAAGGGAGACTCAAAACCATGGCACATAGGGAAAGGCTGGCAGAATTGGGGATGGTAGCTTGGAGAAGAGCTGTGCAGGGCACGTGAAGACTGTCTTCAAACATTGAAAGGACATTTGTCAGAGGCATGGGATTTGCAGCGATGGGTGGAATTATCAGCTAAGTTAGCCCTCCTGGATGAATGCTTTGTGTTGACAGGTCAATACTTTCTGAATACCTATCCTGTGCAGGTGTTAAAGTCTAGGCCTGGGGCATACAGTGCTGAAAATGAGGAAATAATATAACAAAATAAATAAGGAGCTGCCTCCAGTGGAGGAAGGAGACATGGAACAAGACACAGAATCAGATGGTTACCGTACAAAACGAGGAGTGCTGAAGAAGTTTGGAGAATGGAGCCCTGAACGTCTGGCGGAGCTTGCAAGTCTCCTGGGGGGGGGGGGATGGGCTTAAATCTAGGTCTTAAGAGAGCATTTAGGGGATTCTCAGTTAGAGAAGGGAAAAGAAAGGGAACAGTCTATGCACAGTAAGAGTTGTAAACAGTGCGTAACATTAAAAACTAGGTGAGACCAGGGCCTGGCTGGAACATAAAGTTCTGAAGCAGAGATGAAGTTGGACATCATGGGAGGGTATGTGGGATTGGGGGGATCTTAGGAGTTTGAAGATGAGGGCAATGAGGAGAGAACAGAGGTTAGCTAACTGGGCAGTGCTCTGACTGGAGCCTTTTATTGTGATGCTGAGTTGAGTTCATTTCAAGAGGAACTTTCTAGAAGTGAGGTGAGTGCCCAGGATGTGATAAATTCTCACCACTAAGAAGTTCTTGGGGACAGATAGAAGGCAACTTAGAAGGGGTAAGTCAGTGGGCAGGCCCCAGTACACAGAGTGGTCAGATGGGATGACCTTGATGATCAGGGTAACTTTGGGCTTCTCTGAGGTTGAAGATGACAGTCCCGTGGGGGCAGAAGTTATAGGGATAAAAGGAGAAGTTCTAGGGCCCAGTAGGGTGGACCCGGGAGATAAACAACCCCATTTGGGCTTTGGTTCATTTCTTTTGAGGGGGCTGAGCGCGGGGGAGACGCAGCTCTCTATCCTGGGCATCAAGCATAGGTTCCAAACATCTTCTATCGAAACACTGGGAGAAGGGAAGTGAGGAGGGGCGACAATGACAGGCTGGTACTTGCTGACACAGGAACTGTTCTTAGCATTTTACACTGATCCTCTGATTTGGCCCCCACCCAACCTCATGCAGTGAAAGTATTGTCCCCACTTTGCAGACGAGGAAACAGAGGCGCAAAGAGGCTGCACAACTTGGTGACGGCACCGGAGCTGGAGTCCCAGGCCCAGGTGCTGACTCAACAGCCCTGTTCTTCGCCATTTTACCTGCCTAGTGTGCGCCCTTTCCCGGCGGGACACTGGCATGTAGAGACTATTCAACAGAATGCTCAGCATGAGTACACACTTATATTTGCCAACAGATAAGCTCGTAGAAGATAGTGTTCGCTTTATGGTGGATTTCTGACAAGGTCTCTCTAAAGAACATCTGCCCCCAAGCTGTGTCATTTGAACAGATTATGGCAAAGTGTCCCAGATCAATGGGTTCCAAATGCTTCCAGATAATGAAGATAAAGCAAATATGATTTTTTTTTAAGTCCAGGTATTTACCTTTGTTGAGTAAAGCTTTTCACATTACTAGACAGGGAGTCTAACCAGCAGGCATGTGACCTCACAGACCTCACTGGCTGCTGGATCTGGGCTTAGCTTCCCACAGGATGTTAGAGAAACTTCCAGAAAAGCAGAGGGTAGAAAGACAGAAGACTTGGCACAAATCAAATCTTTGGTACCTGCTAGCCTGAGGCAAGCAGGGGAGGAAGGTCAGGAGGGGCAGAACTGATGTGACAATGGCTTTGTCTGAATGCCTACTCTGGACCCAGGGATTCATTCTCACTTTATAGAAGAGGACACAGGCTCAGAGAAGAAGAGATTCACTCACAGCACCTGGAGAGTGGCTCCCTCTGAGTTCAAAGCCCATTTCGCCATCTTGGGCTGATTTCTCTGAAAACGAGCCGTCTACTTTATTCCTGACTCCCACAGTACACAGCATGCTTTACAACATTCCAGCTACTCATGACATTAATGCCACTAACCATGAAGCTACCAGGTCCCCGGAACTGCCCTAAGCATTTAGCAAATATGAGCTCAGCTCATCCTCCAAAGGACCCTGTGAGGAGGGAGGAAACAGAGACATAAAATAATGATGCAAAGTCACACAGTTACTTTTCTAGGGACAATAATGAACAATTACAAATCAACGAAACTGTTTGGATTAACCAAAGACTTCAATCGGTTTGTCAACATCAGCATTTCTAACGCTAGCTATTTCAGTAACCCCTGCCTGAGTATAAAGGTATGATTCATATGTGGCTTTGGGAAATACAGGAAATTGCTAATGAATTCCTAAGGGTTGGTGGAGGGGGCGAGAGGTGGGACCTGTTAGACATCACTGTGGCCTAAAGTCTAATATTCCACTTCTGATCTGGAACATTCAGTGTCTTACCAGAAGGATGGGCTGAGGGAATAATCCACCACTGGTCTCTGCAGATCACATTTTGCTATCAGATGCTTTTTATCAGCTCTAACTTGGATCCCCTTCCAGCTGGTGGTGTTCACAGAGAAAAAGGGATTAGAGGCAGAGGGGAGGGAAGAAGTTTTAGGAGAAGAAAGGGACAGAGGGGAGAGAAGTTGAAAGCTGACCCCACTGTTGTCACTGGCATTTGATAACCTTCTTGGGAAGACGTAAGTCTCCTGTGTGCCACGAATTTTAGCAAGAGAGGTTACACAGTTTGGAAATGAGAGCAGCAGAGATAAGACATTCCCCATGCCAGGAAGAGAGAGTGAGATCGCAGGCGATAAGAGTCTTCAGCTGTCCCTCACTGTGGGCTCCAACTGGCACAGGTGAGGTGCAGGCCCACCTGGGCAGTCAGCCTCTCCCCTATTCCTTTGCTCTTGGAAAGTGGTCACATGAGGAGGCAGTGAGTTGGTCTTTCTTGGGGCCAAGCCTTCTCTTCAGGACCCCTTTTCTACTTGATGGCACCCAGAGGCAGCTGGTGCTGTGGACAACCCAGATGTGGGGCAGAAGGACCCAGGTTCGAATTACGGCTCTGAGCACCTCTACTTGTGTGATCTCCAGTGAGTGAGCTTCTTGGAGAAAGTGAGATGGACTTCGCTGCGGAGGGCTTATGGACACGTGACCCATTTGGTGTCCCCCAGGCCTCTTTCCAGTTCCCCTCCACACAGACCTGTGGTCAGAGCGAGCCGACGTCACTTGCCTGCCTGCTGCAGCTAGGAGTCTGCAAAGCTGGGCGCTATCTCCTCTTGCTTTGAAGAGAACGAGCTGCTGCACGGACATGTTGGTCGGAAGGTTAAACAAACCCCCTTCCCTCTCTCAGGCCTCATCTCTCCTTCTCAATGTGGAAATGGGTGAACTGAGAGGATTCCTGAAGCATCCTGGTCTGAGAGGTTGGAGCTGCCCAGCCTGGGCCCTCAGAGTCACCAGTGGAAACAAATGATCTGTGACAGCTGAGGCCCAATCTAGCCTATCTCTGAGTGCTTGGCACCCCCCGTATTTTCTGTGTGTGATACACACTTTGGGGGGCCCAAATTTGAGAGGGGAAAGTAAGGATCCACTCTGCAAAATAATACCCTGGGAGCCAATCATCGGTTCTGCTGAACTTACAGCCAACTTGCAAGAAAAGCAATTTCAGCCAACGATTCAACAAACTGAAACAAAGAGTGATGTGTAGGCCACAGAATAAGTGAGTCTAACTTGATAAGACAGGTGATGCTGACTCTATGACCATGGGATGAACAGAAATTTCTCTTCCTACACTTGAGGCAGGCGCTAGCAATGCAACTGATATTTTTATGAAAATATAGACTGTATGCTTTAAGCTAATGGTTACTGAACTCGCCAGAGAGCAGGGCCACAGAGCTGCCGAGAGACGCTGGACGTTCTCCCAGTGTCATCAGAGTGTGGAGGCCACAGGAAGAAAAGCTTCCTGTTTCTTGTATCTGATCTTGTGTTTCGTCATTACTTGTTACCTCAAATATCTCATATCATACATAATATGTTAAAAAATAAATGCTAAAATTCCCTTATAATACATAAAGCAAGCACTTAAATATTAACAAGTAAAAATGTGTATTAAACAATTAAAGCAAAGGATTGTTTTCCGGAAAGTTTGGGTGAAAAATGTGGGTGCGCGTTATACCCAGCAAGTGACGGTGAGCCCAGCATGTGCTTGGTAGCCAGGGAGCTAAGACGTGGCGTGACCAGAGCTAAGAGCCCGGCCCCTGCTCCCGGAGGCCTGACAGCCCTGCTGTGCAAAGCTCTGCATTGTGTTTTGTCTTCAGAATCCATCCTGCTCCCGACACCACCACTTTACAAAGTCGTCGTCCTCGCCCAGACATTCAACGAGTAGGTAGAGAAGGTCAAATCCAGGCTGGGTCTAACTGAACATCTTTCACCCACCTTATGTGGCAACCGCCTCCCTTTCCCTGAAGGACGCTGACCAGAGCCGTTGAAAAGAGAGGCTGGACTTTAGCTTTTCACTGGTGACTCCTGCATCCCCATCCACACCCTCCGCGGCCTTGCCTAGGCCGCTGTTCAGTCACTGCCTCTCTCTCAGGCCAGCGCTCCAGCCTCAGGCTGCACATCTGGAGGGCGGGGCGCCACCCTTCCTCAAACCAGATGTTGGGGGGCGGAGGGGCTGGGAGGTGGACTGCCGCTGACCAATGCCTCCTGTTGGCCTCTCTTGCCAAGGGACTGTGCCGCTTTGGCCAGGGGCCATGTCCAATTTCACAGCAGCTCCCCTCTCCTACCAGCCCTAGGACTGGTGGCTGGAAGCCTGGGCAAGTCTGTGAGAGGCAGCCACTGTGCAGCACTGGGCTCGCAGAGCCAAGTACGGGTGTCTCAGAGTACCTGCTGTCCTTCCTAGGAGGGGAGAGGCAGAGAGGAGAAAACACACAGGGACACACACACACACACACAGAGACAGGTATGGGAGGAAGGAGGAGAGGGGGGCAGGGGGAGGAGGGAGGACGGAGGAGCGGGTGGAGAAGGCAGGTCAGACAGACAGGGGATACAGAGAGGAGAGGAGACAGAGACGGAGTAGAGTGACAGAGGGAAAGGAAAGTGAGAAACAGAAGGGATGGAGGAGAGAAGAGAGGAGAGAGGCAGAGGTAAGACAGAAACAGAGAGAGAAAGGGTGGTGAGGAGGAAAGACAGAGGCAGACAGAGGCGCCTGGAGAGAGAGACTGAGAGAAACACCGGGAAAGAGGGACAGAGCGCGATGAAGAGGGAGGACCAGCAGGTAGGGCCACAAGTCAGGAAAGACAGAAGCAGCCAGGAGACCACCGTCCAGCCATATGCCAGGTAGTCATCCCTGCTTTTTGGAAGGCGACTGAATGAGAGATGAAGACAGAAGGAGAAAGAAGAGATGATAAGGAAATCATTGCAGACGCCTGAGAAATAAAGCAGACTTAAAACCATGAAGTTGACTTAGGGTCTCTAGCTTCTGAAATCTGTTTCTTGGCTTCACAGTCACATCTCAGGGATGTGCGTCCTGGCTCCCTTTCCTCATCTGTAAGTGTGTTACGTGTTAGCTAGCTCACAGGTGGCCAGCAGACCCGAGAGGGCCAGGCCAACCCGTGTAAACTATAAAGCACGGTGCAGGGATAACAGACAGAAGAGAGGGGAGCGCTATAAGTTCCCCTTTCGATTTATCTTTAAGACCAGTTGGTGTTCATTCCAAGGGAGTCAGTCTGATTGGAAATGGATGCCTGAGAAGCAGCACTAATCCTTATATAAACACGGCCTGGAACTTCCAGCAGACCTTGCTGGGTGACCCTGAGAAAGTCACAAAGCTTGCTATTTCTGGTCCTCTTTGTAATGACAGCTGGATGAAGTAACTTTTCCAAACCTCTAGTACAGAGTGGCAACAAATCTATGACCACTAGTGTGGTGAAGGCTTTCATATTGGATACAACCAGATGAGGGTCAGCCTCCTGGAAGATGCCCCTTCCTCCAGGAAGCCTTCTTTGATTTTCTTCATGGCATGTGCAGTGCCTTTCTTGGGGTGGTTGGTGGCTACCCTCTGATTGTACTATGTTGCCTTTGTCTGTGACGGTTTCTCCACTAGACTTCGAGTGTCTGATGGCACAGGCCACCTTCCTCATCCCTGACTCCTCAGGGCCCAGGGCCTGGTATAGAGCAGACAATCATTTGAGGCTGGTGAACTCACAAGGAACTGAACTTCCCACCCACATTCTTTCCCTTTAGGCCAGACATTTTCAAGGAGGAAGGGCTGGGGCCAGGCTTAGCTGCCGGAGGCTTTGGAAGCAACCTTTGGACAATTTGTGCTGTGCTCCAATCCTTTCTGGGAATCAACTGAGATTCCAGGCAGCAGACATCCAAAAAGGGTGGGTGGAGACTTGCTGGCTGGGAGAGCCTGGGTGGGGTGGGGGACAAGAAAGGGAAACGATTTTAGCACAATAGCTAACATTGCTCCAGTATTTTCCACTTTCCATAACGTTTCCGCATCCACTCTTTCCTTCAAGCCTTCAGACCATGTCGCAGCTTGTAGGACTGGCAATGACTTTGACTCTAAGTGAGATGGGAGCCACTGGATAGTTTGGGGCGTGGAGGGGTAGACCTTCCATTTTCCATGTCATCCTGCTCTGCTGAGAGTATATACCGAGAGTGGCAAAGTCCGAAGCAGAAAAATCAGTTAGAAGGCAGCTGCACTAGCCAAGTGAAAGCGAGGTGGACTCCCATTAGATTTTGACAGTCAGGCTTATAGGGTTTGCAGAGGAATGAGACTGGGGGCGAGGAGGGATGATGAAAGAAAGAACCCTCTGGGAAGACTCCAAACTTTGGGGCTGAAGATGTAGTTGCCAAGGTTAATTTAGATAAGGAAGGATGAGGGAGCAGTGCGTTTAGGGGCCAGGTCAGGAGTTCAGCTGTGGACATGTGAACCTGATGGCAGCAGACCTCCCAAGCAGACAATGCGCAGCAGTCTCAGAGATGTGAGTCTGGAGCCTAGGCTTTTAAAACCATTACTGAGTGCTATCAACAAGGAGGAAAGGCATAGGTGCAGGTAGAGAAGACAAAAGGACAGCTGAGCCTTGACCCAGTCATCAGTCCTCAGCGCATGTGAAAAGGTCGAGAGATGACCCTAGCAGAGGAGGATGAGAAGGATGAAGTGAGGCAAGGGGGGCACCTGGCAAGTCAGGGGTCCTGGGAGCCCAGTGAAGGAAGCGCTTCCAGGAGAATGGTCACTGTAGGTGACATGAGATGAACCCTACAGTGACCATTGGAGGTCATGGTAACCTGGACAAGAGCAGTTACAGTAACGCAGTGGATGGCCAGAGACTGCTGGAAGTGTACTCAGAATACCCTCTGTCTTGGCCTCAGAATTCTACTCAGAGTTCCAAGGTGAGGATGACGTACTTTTTTAAGAAGAAAGAAAAAAGAAAAGAAAACAAGTGTGCTTCTTCCACGATCCCTGGGATTTAGTGAGTGCAAGCACTGACAGAGATGGGGGATGCAGACAGCAATCATGGGCAAGGTGTGACCCTTGACTGGGCCGTTTTCCTTTCCACGTGCCCCTCAGTGGGCGCCCGGCAGAACTGGCCTGTGGGTAGTTTCTGGCGGAAGCTTTGACAGAGGGTGTTGACAGCGGAGGGCTGTCACCACCTTCAGTCAGAGCTGAAGAATCAGAACAGGAGCCATAATGCCACTTTTACCAGGAGGATACATCCTGGGTATCCCTGTGACAGTCCCTCCGAGGCACAGACTAATAAGCATAAACAGCAGAAGCAGAGCCAGGAAAATCCTGTTCTCTGATGGCCATAGTGATCTCCAACTCCCAGACTGGTGTGGCTGGAACCAACTAAATCATAGGAAACATTTTTTGAGCATTTTCTATGTTCTAGACAAGCATTGAGTGCTTTACATATTTTTTAAAGCATAAATAACCCTTGCCCAAGGAAAATTAATGCATACTGCATACTCTCTAGGTTGTTGATCATCTCTCTTCCTCCAGTAGGTGGTAAGCAATGTGTGGGTAAGAAGAGTGTTTACAGCTGTATCCTCAACAGCTAGCAATACTTGAAATTTAGTAGGTGCTATCAAAGAAGAAATGAGTAAATGGAGAGATAGCCCATGTTCATCGATAAGAAAACTCAATATTGTCAAGATATCGACTCTGGCATGCCTTGGTGGCCACCGGACGTAGTGCACATACATCCTAAGGATCCTGGTTCGAGATCCAGGGCCAGTGGGGAGCAACCAAGATGAATAACTAAACAAAATAAATAAACGTTTCTTCCTTCTCTCTCTTCCTCCCTGCCTCTAGTCACTTTCATTCCTGCCTTTCCTTGAAAAAAAGTCAGTTCTTCCCAACTTGTTGCATAGAATCAATACAATCTAATAAAGATTCCAGCAAGTTATCTTTTGGTTGTTAACAAACTGATTCTAAAGTTTAGATGGGAAGTCAAAAGGCCAGAGTAGCCAAAATAACATAGAAGAAGAATAATAGAGTTGGAGAACTGACTTTAAGACCTATTTTTTTTTTTTTTTCATAAAGTAGCCACAGTAAGCAAGACAGTGTGTTACTGGTGAGAAAATAAATACATAGATCAATAAAACAGAACAGATAATCAAGAAATAGATGCCATAAATATAGTCAACTGCTCTTTGACAAAGGAACAAAGGCAAGACCATGGAGCAAAAGTAGTCTCTTCCACCAATGATGCTGGAACAATTGGACATTCATATGCAAAAAAGTGAGTATACACACAGATCTTACATTTTCTTCATACAATTGATTCAAAATGGATCACATACCAATCTAAATATAAAATGTGACACTACAAAAACTCCTAGAAGGTAATGTAAGAGAAAACCTAGAAAACCTTGGGTATGGTGTTACCTTTCAAGACGTTAACACCAAAGGAATACTCGATGAGTGAAATAATTGATAAGCTATAATTTACTAAAATTAAAAATGTCTACTCTGAAAAAGACAATGTTAAGAGAATGAAAGGTAAGACACAGACTGGGAGAATATATTTGCATAAGATACCTCAGTAAGGGATTGTTATCTAATATATGTAACGAACTCTCAAAGCTCAACAGTAAGAAAACCCTACATACAGATGTTTATGGCAGCTCTATTCATAATTGTTAAAAACTTGGAAGCAACCAGACACTGTATGTGAAGTCCAGGCCTGCGCTCTTGAAACTCTGCTCCAGGAGCCCAGCCCCTGACTCAGCTGAGAACATCCCTTCCCTTGTCACCAAGCAGCAGTCCTTTACCACCTCACGCTCGTGTGCGAGCTCACCTCCACCGAGCCGCCTCTGGCTGAGCCCACGTGTCTCTGACCCCGGCTTCCTCTCATCGCCTCAGCACAGGGTGAGCTCCTCGGGGTTTCAGTGCTCCCCCACGTACTTTCCTGGTGTCTGTCGCTCCGCCTCACTCACGACAAATCGACTACTCGCAGCGCTGCCTGCGCCGCCGCCACTCCTGTCACTGCCATATCACCACCGCCACCGAGCCGGGCCAGTTCTCTGTCCCTTTAGAGCCAGACCCACTGAGTCCCCGCAGCTGGCTTCTGAGGAAGGCCCTCTCCCACGTGACAGGCACCCCAGCTCTCGCGCAGTCCGGCCCTCCCTCTGCAGCCCAGCTTCCCGGTCCATCTCAGAGACGGGGGTGTCCTCGGGCACAGCTGAAGTGCGGGTGACGGAGCCATGTGTGTGTGTGTGTGTGTGTGTGTGTGCGCGCGCGTGTGCGTGTTAGCACACACCGCCTCCGCCGAGGGGCAGAGAAGGGGAGGGAGGTGAGCAGTAGGCCCGGACACCTGAAGCGGGGAGCTGAGCACTCCGGGAAAGCCCCGGCCTTCCCAGAACCAGGGCCACTTAAGCCATGAGGAGGGTGGACGTTGGCCCTGAACCACCTGATTCCCTCCTGGTGGAGGGCCCAGCCTGAGCACCGGCAGCAGAGGCCGAGAGAAGCTGGGGTCCTGAGTGAGACACATGACAGAGCCACAGCAGCACTAGCCCTCACCTCAGCCTGAGCCCTCCTGTCCCCACAGCACACCAAATCCCAGGGACCGGCAGGGCCAAGAGGTCAGAGTGCACACAGGGTCCAGGGTCGAGGGTCTGCCGGCCTGTGGGTGCTGACCAGGTGACTTCAGGTTAGGCGGGCAGATGCTTCTTCCCAGCCCCAGGGAATAACCCAAAGGGTCAGCATGAGGTCCTCTTTAGACATTGCCAGCTCCTGACTCAGCTTGTCTCCAGAGAGACCTCTGAAAGCCCGCCCCGTGACAATGACATGCGGGAAGCTTTCTGGGACAGGGTCTCGGCGGTGGCTCCGGCACCGGAAGGGCCCGGCACACTCGGACTGCTCAGCAAGGGTGGACCCAGGGACCCAGACCATCACGGCCTGCATGCCCCACTGCTCAGAGAGCCAGATTTCCTACACCCAAGACCCGCTGTTCCATTTCATTCTCACCTGTAGAAAGAAATGGGACCATGTCTATGAGCCCCGGGGGCAAACGCATCTTTATTCTTGGGTATCGACTTTGTGTAGACCCTTCATGGGCATGAGGCCTTCATCAGCCATCCACTCAGCAGACACAGACCGGGGGGGGGTCACCGCAGCCCAGACGCTGCTCCAGGCCTTGGGCTTCTTGGAGCGAAGAAGGGTGATGGAGGCCTGGCCTCATGGAGCTGCCCTTCTAGGGAGGAGTTGTTATGCCCGTTTTACACACGAAACAGGCTCAGAGAGGGTGTGGGCAGTGGGGCGGTAGCAGCCATTTCCATCCCTGCACTTTCTCACAAGCACTTGGAGGCCCTGTCCCTGACGGCGGCACAGCCTCTGGGACTTTGTACCTGCTGCTTCCTTAGTCTGGAATGTCTTCCTCGCTTGTCTTCCGCACAGCTGACCCGCTTCCTGCGTCAAGGATCTTCTGAAAACTCACCTCTGCTGGGCTCTCCTGCCCGGCTCCTCCCTGGGCTGGCAGAGGTGCCCTCACCTCCAAGATGCCTCAGGTTTACGTCTGCGAGGGGGAGCCTCATGCCCTTCTAAAGAGGCTGTCGTCTCCACTGCGAGGTGGGTCCCTGTGGGCAGGACAGTGTCTGCAGGTCTGAGTCCCCAGCGTCCAGCTGGGTGCTGCTCAGGGTGATGCCGTGTGGGGGAGCCCGGGCCTGCAGCTCCACCTCCGCTCGCCCTAGGACACTTTCCCAGGTTTGGCTGGCAAACCGCTCCTTGGGAAGAAAGTGTTGATTTCTCTTGAAAACAACATGGCTTCCTCCAGAACTGTAGGGATGCACTTGCTCCCGGTGGGAAGAGGCCTCCAGAGCTGCTTTGGCTCAGGGGAGCTTCCCCTGAAGGGGGCCCTAGAGGGGGCGCTGCAGGAGGAACGTGCCAGGTTGGCGCCCATGTTTCCTCCTTCCCCGGCTCGTGGGCGGACCTCCCTGTCCTGCACTAGTGAGCATTTCTAAAGCCCCTGGATTATTTCTGCCACCGCAGACGTCGCTTGCAAAATCCAGGCTCTGAGCACATCACACGCGTTCTTCTGGGACTGGGCCTGTCTCACGTCCTCCACCGGCTCCCCCTCCCCTCACGGATCTGCATTATGAATTCCAGCACACTCCCCAGCATTCTCTGAACACATCGCGCAGGTCGCTGCCTTGATGTGTTTGCACCTTCAGTGCCTGCGGGGACGGAATAACGGTTCCCGATCAGACCCGGCCCTGTGCACGATCTACAAATCTACATTCCCATGAATGGGGCCTTGAGTCGGGGCCAGAGAAGACTCTGGAATTCTGCCTCTCTTGGTCACTTTTGTCCCCACGGGCCCACAGCTGGCCGGAGAGGGAGATGGAGACTCCCCGGTGTGAGGGGACTTCTAACCTCTGCTCTCTGGGTAGGGAAAGGGCGGGGACACAGCACGGCTCCACGGCCTGTCTCCCCAGCCTGGGTCTGGGATCAAAGGACAGTGGGACAGAGGTGGGAACTGTTGTGGGGGCTGGAGGAAGAACATGAACATCTACATTTACCAAGAACTGCCGAGCTCCAGCACCTTTGTAGTAATTTCTTGTTAAACGGCCAAAGTGCTTATCACCTGAACAAGGTGGGACTGTTCTCAGTCCCACTTGACAGAGGTTAAATGTAAGGCTCAGAGAAGCCAAATGACCTGTCAGAGGGCACACCCAAGTTTAAACTGGGCGGATGCTCTTATCACTTCCACTCACACCATCCCGGCCTCCAGACCCACAGCACCAGATGTTCCACAAGCCTAAGGAATCCTGAGACCCTCTAAGACAGATCCGAGAGCCCTGGAATGTTACCCGGAAGGTCACCTGGCACTGGTCCCAGATGCTCCCTGCAGGATGTGGAAACAAGGCAGGGGCATGGTGTCTAGTTTCATCGTCGGAAGTAACAGAACCGAGATTCAAATTTCCATCTCTTGAACGTTTCCATTCCGTCATCGATGCCAATGATGGACAGCGTTCTCAGCCAGGAAGTCATGCCCAAGTCCACTGCAAGGCCTGTTAGCACAGTGTCCTGACCCTGTCCTCAGCAGCACGATGACAGGGCGGCGGGGGGGAGTGGGGGGAGCCCCTTGATTCTTCTATTGGTGACCCTTCACCTACAGCAGTGACCTCGCAACACAATGCCGGTTTCCACAGCAAATATCCGGAAATATCCCTTGTCCGATGTTAAGATTGAATTGATAGTTCAGCTACATACACAATTAAAAAACTTACTAGGGTGTGATAACCATACTCCAAAGGAGAGAGAAATCAAATAGAAGAGCCTGTTTCCATCTATGAACACTTGTCCAGGACCGTGCTTGAAGACAAATGAAATTGCCTGGTGTGTGTGCTTGGCTCTGGAACCATCATGAACTGAGCAGCTGCCTACTGATTCGGGAGTTTCCTTTGCAACTTAAAGGCTAGGAGTGGGGCTGCCATGGCTGACGTGATCTTTTGAAGTGAAACATGGAAAGATGCAAATCAGACAAAGTAGACTCTCCCCTGAAATTGTATGACGGCTGCATTTTCTCGGGAGTGGGGGGACGGGAAGTGTAGATGAAAACTGTGACCCTTTCAAGTGTGGGGATAGCTGCTAGGTTCGGGCACTATAAACAGGTTTTCGCTTCTCCGGAGTCGGGCGGGGCAGTCAGGGGGCCAGTGGGCTTCAGGGCAGCTCCGGGCTGTGCGGCACTGCCCTGTCTCATGCCTGGCCCCTCTCACTCTGCCCGCTGCTGACCAGGACAACCGAAACCTCTCGCCAGTTTCCAGCGTGAACCCAGGGACAGTTCCCCGTGGGGAGACACCGATGACATCTTTAAGTGTTACTCAAAGATTCTATGCCAAGCTCTTAATATCTTAATGACCTTCCGAGAATTAGCTGGATAGGTCGCCTGGCTCACTGCTCTATGTCCAGGCTACAGGGCACACACGTGA
The DNA here is from genome assembly GCA_004363575.1 of Solenodon paradoxus. Lineage (NCBI taxonomy): Eukaryota > Metazoa > Chordata > Mammalia > Eulipotyphla > Solenodontidae > Solenodon > Solenodon paradoxus. Next base: position 123,604 of record RJWH01003282.1, on the reverse strand, counting down.
TGCTCGCTAATGATTTGGAAAAGAAAATTATAGGCTGTGTGGTCTTGGGAAAAATTGTTAACCTTCTCAACCTCAGTCCTCACAGTGAAGTGATCTTTAATCTATGGGCCTCCACGGAGGTTTAGATGAAGTCACACGTGAAAAAGCCAGAGACACTAGAAGGGGCTCAGCCACGAGGAGCTGAGATGCTGGCTCGTGGGAAAGCTCACAATGGAGGGTTTTCAGGGTAGCCTGTGACTAAACTGTCTGAGCTTTTGGAAAGGTGGGTCACTCTAACCTGGAGATTCAGCAATTCCGAGGCCCTTGTCTAGACAGAGCTGCTGGTGGGCAGGAGGCTCTGGCCCGCCGGGCCGCCCACACCTGCCTGCTTCTCCCAGCTCCACCACCGGCCTGCGTCTGCACATCGGGGCCCTGTTCGACCAGAGTCCCAGTGCTACAGCAGAGCCTTCTCCCAGCCCTCCTCCGTCCTGCCGCTCAGGTGAGGAGAGAAGCCAAGCTTTCCAGAGCACGTCCTACGTGCCAGAGTTGACGTTCCCCTAGGCTATGCCATGACATATTGGGGAGTAACATCCCACACACAAAGAATCAGGCTTCAGGGACAGTCAGCGACTTCCCCAGGGGCTCAGAGTGCCTGGCAGCGGCACCCCCTGGGGTGAGTCTTCCTGCACAGAAGCAGGTAGGTTCGCAGAGCCCGCTGCAGGGTGCCTGCGAGCATGTCCCTACTGCCCAGGCTCCCAGGGTCACCAGTGGTCCAGAGGGGCGGGGCTCAGACGCACTGGGAGAGAAGATGGGGGAGGCCTTAAGTCATCGGATGCCAGGCATATTGGGAATAGCTGAAGCAGTGAAGGAAACAGAGTCTCAGGGAGATGCCTTGAGGAACCTCCCCAAGTGATGCCCCATGAGACTTCAGAGCTGGTCAGGAGGCTGAAAGGTGTCTCCTTCAGAGTTTCTCTGACCCTCCCACTTCCCTGCCCAGTCCCTCTAGAGGGGGAGCTTCCAGGACGCACAGACACCCAGCCAGCTCTCTGTCCTCCTCAGGACAGTGCCTCCAGGTTGGCCTCTGGAGGTCGGGGTCCGCTGACTGTCTTCTGTTCTAACCTCGCCTCTGCACAGCAGAGCTTGTGGACCAGAGTCAGTCACGGCTACTCTCCCGGCTTGTCCATGTCAGTAAGATGAGGGGCTGGACGGGTTGAGTATTATGTCTTCTGTTCTTTTCTTTGTAAGGGAGGAGCTCCAGGGGAGTAAGGGGACATGAGCGTGACCAGGCCAAGGGTCTGGAATGGATGTCGTGTGTGCGATCACCAGCAGGCGACTGGGACCCCAAAGGAAGCCCTCAAGGATGTCAGGCCCAGGGGCATGTCGCCCCCTAGTTCTTCTACTTTGGGAGGAAGGGGGACACTGGGAAGGTCAGACTATCCCCAGAGGCTCTGGGACACAGTCAGCTTGTCCTTGAGTGGGTGCTGCTGGTTCTCGGGGCCCCGTGGAGGGGCCGTGAGGGTTCTCCTCTGCTGGGGTGCCTCACAACCCCTAGAATTTCATCCTAGGGAGGCTGAGTCCTGCTGATGACACTGCTCTGCTTTTAGTAAGGGTGGGGGAGGCAAGAGAATTCCTTTTGAGCAAGATTTCCTTCCCCCATTTATTTATTTACTTTTTGCTAAGTGATTCAGCGAAACGACCTCAAAACCAGTCTCTAGTGGAAGGCAGGAAGAACCAAACCCTCAAACATCAGTGTCCCGGTGAGGTTTTGCCTTGTGGAACTTTTCTTAAAATAATTCTCAGGATTTTGTAGAGTCAGGTAGGGGAGGGGAGAGTGGAGCCTGTGGACCTTGAAGGACTTGGATGGCTGGAGTGAGGTCTCTGCTCCATGGCGGGGCTTGCATGGTGGCTGAGCGTGGGTTTCCCAGTCTCACAGATTCCAGAAGGTACTATCTTCTGGAGAAGGTGTGAGCTGGGCTGTGAACTCTGTGGAGCAAGAGAAGTGACTTCCATGCCTGGTACTCTGGCCGTGGCCATGGAACAGGACTTGGAGTCTTCTGGCCCGCGTCCATCTGCTCTCACCTCCACTGTGATACCCGGTTCCCGATGTGATGGCCTTGCTTCCTCGAATTCAGTGGAAAGAACCGACAAATGAGTCTTTCTCTTTGTAATCACGCATCCAAATTGGAAACAGGCCAACCAGAGAGAAGGCTGGTGGGGAAGAGTGACAGGCAGGAAGTTCAGGAGACGTGGGTTCTATTTCGGCAACGGCCTGTTAAACCGTGGACTCTTGGGTCGGTCAGTTCCCCAAGGTCACAGAGACTCCAGGTCAGGAAACCTGGTGTCAGTAATCAGGAGGTGGGTGGGCAGGGTCTGAAAGAGCTACAGAGAAGCAGAACTAGTGGGATGCTCTGTGGCTCCAGAGTCAACGGACTTGGGGGCTCGGCTGCTTCGCCACTTCCTGGCTGGACAATCTAAGGCAAGTCCATTAGTCTCTGTGAGTTGCCACCTCCCTCCCTGTAAAGTGGAGGAAGACAGCACCGTCTCAAAGGGCTGCTGGGATAAGCCAGAGTGAGGAAAGCTGAGGGCAGTGTTAGGTAAAACGACGATACGAATCCTTACTGGAGGCTTACTTTGTGCAGACACAGCGTGTTTTAAACGTATGGACCCATTTAAATGTATGAACTCATCTCATCTTTTTAAAAAGTATAACATACATGCAGTAAACCAATAAAGTGCTCTAATCTTGACTACTGCTTGATGAAACTTTTGGCTTGTACGTATTGTGAGAACTCATTTAATCATCAGCAGAGCCCTACACCCTTTATTCCCATTTTGCAGATGTGGAAACTGAGGCGGAGCTGGTCCAGAACACTGTCTGCATGCTGTTAGCCAAGAGCTACTGCCTGGGGTCCAGCACCTTGAGGGACTTATGGAGACTGAGAGGTCCCTGTGAAGCCCCAGAAGGAAACTTTTATTTGCTTCTCCAGGGGAGGAAAGCTGGGGTGCAGGCAGTTTGGTGTCTGAAAGGAGGACTCTGAGCTGGAGGGCAAGAGGCTGAGGCTCTTCTAGTCTTGGACCTGACTGTGAAGAGGTCACCTCTGGTCCATGGGTCTTGGTCCCCCCCACATTGTAGAATTAGAGGCACCACAAAGATGACTTCTCTCCAATTAGAGAAATGCTTGCTGGATTGGAGAACCCAGGTAGTTTCTGAACTTGGCTGCTCCGGCTGGCCTGGCTCACATGCTGTATAAATATGGACTCGGGAGAGGGGGCAGCGGTGGGCCCCGTTTGTCTGTCCTGCCTGAGAGCCTTTCTCTTTCTCTCCAAAGCCATAAGAGAGTTGTGAGCTCAAGACTGAGGCCAACGCCATCACCACTCTATTTGGGGGGCAGGAAGTGGCCCCCCTCTATGTCCTTTCAGGATTCCAGTCCCACGTCCCATCCCCCTCTCTTCAGTTTCCGGGGTCTTTGAGCTGGTGGGGGGACCTGGATGACAATGACTCCTCACTGATTCCAGATCCAGAGAGCTGGTAGGAGTTGCGTGAGCCAGAGGCCGGGAATGAATACACGGAGGCAGAGGGGAAGGGTCACTCAGAACAAATCAGTCCCAAGAACCTAAAATTAGCTCTGGGAGCTGGAATGTCAGGGCTCTGCGGACCGCAGCTGTGAAAAGCCAGCAGAAAAAGGCCCAAATGTGCCCACCACAGACTTTGCTCACCCACACCCTCAGTCCAGGGTCCACGGCTCTGAACCTGCCCCCGCAATATCTCTGGCTGCTCAGTGGGGATGCCCCCCACCCACATACTGTCATTTTTCTCTTGACCGCCAGACAATGTGGCCTTGGATTCCTGGCAGGACGACGTTTAATTGGAAACAGGAAAGCAAAGCTTGGGTCTGGGATGGCGATGATAATGAGAAAATGACAGGCCCATCCAGGCAAGAGGGTGATAGCAGAGGAGGGTCACATGGCAAGGAGGGAGCATCACATGCAGAGAGGCCCCCTGAGAGCAGCGACACGTGGGAGAGGGTGCCGGCAGGCTCTGGAGAGGAAGCTGCCCGGGAAGGGAGGGAGGCCTGGCCTCTGGGCACAGACACCAAGACCCTGTGTTTACAGAAAAGTGTCCCATCTGTTTGAATGTGTGATCTTGTGTTTCCAAGTGACTGGAGCTCATGCATCAAACAGGCTGGTGGGGGGATGTCGGGAGGTTCCAAGGAGGCTAGTCCGGGGCTGGGGAGCCTGTCCTGGAACCTGGGCGGTGGGTGGAGGTGCTTGAAGCACTAGGCTCCCTCCCCAGGCTTCCTGTTGGGGGGTTCGGGGGGCAGAGCTGGGTTTTCAAGGATTTTTGCTGTAACTTGAGGAAGGTGGTACCTTTGGGGCATGGAGGTGGGTGGAGGGGGTGAGTCAGGGTCATGCAGGTCTGCCTCCACGGGGCCCTTGTGGAAGCCACTTTGGGAAGGGACGGGATGGGTGGCAGTGACCTCTGCTGAGCCTTTCAGCTCCTTGTGCTTTTCATGCCCTGGGCTCCACTTGCAATTTTTCTTGCTCTGCCTCTCAGGATCACCTGGAATGGGGGCTCCAGGAGGGAGAAACACGGCAAGAGCCAAGACTGGAGCCTAATCTGCAGTTGGGAGGCTCCCCGCAGCCCCGTCCTTGGCATGCTGACAGCCAGTTCTGGCCTCTCCTCCTCCTCTCTGACCTCCCTGAATGACTTTCTACTCCTTTTCTTTAAAAGATTTCATCTCCAGGCTTCAGGGAAAACATGCTTGATGTACCAGGCCAGCTCCTTTCTCTGGCTCTCTTGAAGGGTCCCTTTTCTTTTTCTAAATCTGAAACTAAGATGATTCACAAGTCTAACCCAACCCTTTTCTCTTTGTCCTCCCTTCCTCGGGGGCCTTGCTGATTCCCAGTTTCAATGACCATCTATCTCTCTGCTGCTGACCTTTATCCCAGCCCTTCTCCTGTGCTTCAGATCATACATGACCAGGGTTCTCCTGGCCACCTCACCCCACGGACACAAACACACACTCAAAACTGACCTTGCTCTCCTACTGCAAAGGTCACTGTTCCATCTGCTTTGCCCTCGACTACAAAGGTGATCTGAATATTCCACCTCTGAACATGGCTGCAGGAAAATGTAACCATCAACTTTAGGTTCAAGTCTGCTCTGCCACCCTGTTAGACTCCCCAGCCCATCATGCCCCAGTCAGGCAAACAGTTCAACGCTGCGTCTTTCTTCTCGCACTTGTATTATGTCCTCTTCCTCTGGGGTGTCAGAGATGACGGCTTTGCTTCGCATCCTATCAGAAGCAGTCTATAGAGATCTGCCAACCCCCCAGCATCACCACCACCATCTCTGCCACACCCCCTGCCTCCCTTTTATTCATTGCAATGAAGTCTATAAGCCCACCCTTGGGAGCCCTTAGCTCATGCTCTAGATGTTACTCTTTTTCATTCATTCTCACACATTGTTCCACCAATTTCTCCTGTCTCTCCCGCACCAACTTTTCTTTTTCAATTGGATTGTTCCAACATGCTATTGTGTGATATCTCCCTTACAGACAAACACCTGGCGTACCCTGCTGGAGCAGAGGTTGGGTCAGTCGCCTCTGAAGGAGCGCAGGCCACACACCCCTGGTCCCGGGTCTGGGATAGGCTGCACATTCGTACTGCTTTAAACAGGACAGTACCATTTGTTTTCATATTTCCTGACCATCAGTTTGCTCCATTTTAAATAGACCAGGGCCACCTGTAACATGGGGCAAGGAGACAGTTGAGTTCCCCGGGGCCCAGTCTTTGGAGGGGACCCAAAGCCCCTTCCCATTTTTGTCTCCAGGAAATATGGTCAGCCTGCCCTGGGGGGAACAACCAGTGTGAACAACTAAATAAGAATAAATCGAAGTGCTTCTTCCTCCTCTCTCTGCCTGCCTGCCTGCCTGCTCCCCTTCATTTCTGCTGCATCCGTCCTTTAAAAAAACAAAGAGCCCCCTCCCGCCCCACTTACCACCCAATTTTTCTGTTTATCTTTCTGGCAAGGAGTCTGTACTTTGGACTCGGCCTCCTCCCTGAACTCACTTGCAGCCCAACACGTGTCGAGATCTTCCATGGCCACCGTGTCACTGTGGCCACTCTTCCACTCTCCTGGATGTCCCGAGATGCTGTGTGACACGGTGGCTCCCGCCTCCCCCCGGGCTTCGGGCACCCCACCCTTGACTCCACCACCTGCCCCGTCTGACCTCAGTCACCCTTCCGGGGCCCTCGTCCCCCTCCTGACCTCAGCCTGGAGCTCTGGCCATGGCTCTTCTCTTCCTGTGCTCCCTCCCATGGTAATCATGTTCAGCCCCATGACTTTGCGTGTCACTGCACAGACAGCTTCCGGCTCTGTCTCCGACCCCTCCGACCCCTCCGACCCCTCCGCCAGGCCCAGCTGCCTCTCAGCACTCCCCGGGGTGCCTGCAGGCCTGGCTGGTTGAATACATCCTGGCCACTCTGCTTCCCGTCCCTCTGGCTGCTCCACCTGTGGACTCCCCCCAGCACTGAACAGCAGCTCCTTCATTTTTGGCCCTAAGCCACAGGCAAATTTTGTCAGCCACACCTTCAAACTAGAATCAGAATCGCCTACTTTGACCACGTCTATGGCTGTGTCCTGGACCAAGTCACCACCATTTCCCTCCTGGGCGGCTGCAATCACCTCCATCTGTTCTCTTTGCTCCATCCCTCCACCCTGACCCAGTCTCCTTTTCCTCCTGGCAGACAGAGTGATGCTTTCAAATGTAAGTCAAAAGCCACTCTTCTGCTCAAAGGCTTGCAATGATTTCCCAGTGCTCTCTGAACAAAAGCCACACTCCTCACCCTCAGCGACAAGGCCCTACAGAATCTGTCCTCCCGGCCACCATCTCTGACCTCATTCCTGCCCCTCCCTCACCTGCTGCACTTCACTGCATGGAGGGGTCTCTGCCTGCTTGTCTGCCGGATATTCCCTCCATCTAAAAGCTCTTCTCCTAGATATCCATCCGGCTTCCTCTCTCTTCCTTTCTTCATGAATCCTCATCAGAGAGAGCTTCCTTCATCCATCTGTCTCTGTCTCTCTCTCTATCATCTACATCCATCCTTCCCTCCATCTCTCCATCTTTACTATCTATCCATCCATCCACCCATTCATCTTCACTATCTCTCTCTATATCCATCTATCCATCCATCCATCCATGTCCTTATTCCTGGTGCTTCATCTCCCCCAATAAAAGGTGTGAATCAAGGCTCTTACCTATTCTGTTTCCATTTTCTACTCTTTGAAGTGGCCATAGTAAGAGCACACATGCCATAAGGATGCTGTGAGAATGAAATGAGTTGATCCACGTAAAGTACATAGAATATGGTCTAGTACATAGTAAGTGCTCAGTTAAATGTTAGCTGCTATTATTATTTTATGTAACCAGCCTGACTCCCTGAAGTTGTCCACCATACAGATGTCAAAATTCTAAAAATTCAGTGCCAGAGAGAAAACGCTGGGCACAGTTAGTGATGGAGATGACACAGAAGCAGCCTAACTCCCAGGCCAGGCTCTTGGTGCCCTCCACATGGCCGCTGCCACACGGTGGAGCCTGCCCAGGCTGGTGGACGCACACTGGTGAAAAAAGGGTCCAAGTCAAGTATCCCACCAACTAGCTGTCTATATCAGGCCAGTTAGTTGATCTTTCTGAGCCTCTATTTCCCTTCTCAGAAGGAGAAATACCATCTGTCTGCCTGTCTGGCAGGTGGGATTACATGATGTACTTATCACCAGTACTTCGATGCTCAGTGTAGGTGGCTGACTGTTTCAAGTGCCCCACAAAGAAACGAAGTGTGCAAGGAAGACACACACTCTGCAGAGAGCAGCTCAACCGGGAGCCCGTGTGCTGTTCCTGCAGTCTCACCGCAAATGTCCACTGGTCGCTGTGTTTATGCTAGTTTTTCATTTTTCCATTCATAAACATTTTTTCCACTTGGGGTAGATTACTTTTCATTTCCAGTTCCGTGGATACATCAGTAAGATTACATACAATACTATCAGAATAGTTTTTGATTTTTAGAAAAAAATTAATTTTAAATTCAAAGCAATAACACCAAAAAGTCATCAGCTCCCCCCATTTGTTTTTCTCTGTACATGTCTCATGAAATCCATTATCATTAAACAAACACTTGAAAAGGGGCAATTGTCTTTCTCTTTGGTTTCATTTTTTAACTAAACTAGACCCAAACCAAGCCAAACAAAAAAGAAAGGCAGGGGGAAAAATAAAATAAAAATGAAATGGCAGGTGTGCCCCAGTGGCCTAGGGGCCCAGTACACCTTGGCTCTGTCCCACACACATCCCGGGGTCCTGGGTTCAAGACCCGGGACAGGGAGGAACAACTAATGTGAACAACTAAATAAAACAAGTAAAGCTCTTTATCCTCTCTCTTCCTGCCTACCTACTCAGCTTCAGGCCTTCCTACACCTTTCCTTTAAAAAAAAGATAGAAAATTCCCTTTCACCCCCTCCGCTCTGGTAAGCTCAGTCTTGCTGTCATAGTTTTGCTGTGTCACAGCCATAGTTTTGCTGTGTCACAGCTTGTCATAGCTTGTGCTAGTTTTTCCATTCCAGGAAAGCACCAGGAAACTCACTTACATCTCAGTTTCCACGAGCAAACTTGTAAAGCAGGGAGAGTCCACTTAGCAGCTGTTTGGGGCCCGTTCTGCACAAGTCTGTTAAGGAAGGATGCTTGTTTGCAGGGGTCTGGAAGGGGGCATCCGGAGAGGATGTGCCAGACCCTCCTAGGACGTCTGGAGCAGCCATCAAGTCTGCAAAGCAAGGTGAAGCGTGGGTCCTACCCTGGAAAACAGACTTTGTCTTCTCGAAACCTTTCTCGTTCTTTCTGTCCCCGAGGACAGTACTGGGCCACAGGGACAGAAAAGCACAATCAGAAAGTCGAGAGAAGTTGTGGGTTGGTTTTGAATTTTTGCAGGTGTTGCAGGACGGGCGGGAAGGGCAGGAATGAGGGTGACAGCAGCGGCGCCAGGAAGCGTGTCAGGAGGTGGAGAGGCCTGGCTGGGTCAGAGGAGCAGGTGAGTGAGCCCAGGAGCCTCCTGACGGCAGGTTCCCAGGGTGGAAGCTGACCAGCTGGGAGTGGTTTTCTCTCCTTCCAGAACATGTGTCAGCAAAGTCTGAAAAGAGTCAGGTGAGAGGCTGAAAATGCTACATTCTAATCACTGAAACCTGCAAATGTTCCCTTCTTTGGAAAAAAGGTCTTTGCAGATGATTCGATTAAAGATTTTGAGATGAGAGAATGATTCTGGACTATCGGCTTCAACCATCATGTGTCCTTATTAGCGAGAAGAGGCAGGAAATGTCACACACACACACACACACACACACACACACACGCACAGGAGGATGAGAGCAGAGGTCACAGAGTTGACGCCACATGCCAAGGAACGCAGGCGGCCGCCGGGGACTGGTGAGGGAAGGCAGGGATTGTCCCCTCGGGGCTGCGGAGGGAGAGACAGGCTGTGGACCTGGGGCCTCCAGGAATGTCAGAGAACAAATTCTGTTGTTTAAAACCACCAGTTTGTGGTCCACCAAGTACTCACAGTTAGTTGCTGATAAGTTCTTGGAAATGAAGTCAACAAAATGTCATAGAACAAAACTGACTTTACTTGGGGCCGATGGAAACAAGACTTGTGCTCCCATAGCTGGTCCTTGGCACAAAAACGTCACCAATTCTCAGTAAAGACCCCACACGCTTGTAATATGACACAACCACTTGTTTTCTTCTCTCCCTCCCTCCCTGCCTTTCCCCTTGCCTTTCTTTTATAACCTGCTTATTCCGATTCAGGGTCCAGTTCAGGATGACAAGTGGCCAGACCCGATCCCAGCAGTCGGGGCACGCGGTGGGGACCGGCTGGACGAGACACCCTTCCAGGTAGGGTACACGCACTCACACACACGTTCACACGCACACAGCCCCGCACGCGCACCCCCGCATTCACACACAGAATGGGACAACCGCAACACGCCAGTGTCCCCCCGCCCCCATCTTTGGGATGTGGGACACTCCAGAGTCCCCAGATTAATCCACGCGGACGTGAGGAGAAAGCACCATTTCCACAGTGACCTCCACCAGGATGCCATTTCTGCTTCCTCTTCAGCCTTGTACTGGAAACGAAGTTGAACAAACCACTTTATTTGAGGACCAGCTGGGCTTCGCTAGGACAGACCTGGAAGCCAGGACCCATCCTCTCAAAAACCCTCAGAGTGGCCGGGAGGTCGCAAAATACTGTTTCTTGCTACGTGTGTGCCCATGGTCACCCGCAATCTCCACAGTGTATGAAGCAGATAGTGCCAGGGTCCCTGTAACACAGGACGAAAGTGCAGCGTGGAGACGGAGCTGGGCTGAGGCTGCACCTGGTCCGGCAGCCCCAGGCCCTGGGCCACCTTGAGGGAGGGTCCAAATGTGTCCTCTGCCCCACAGTGGGAGCACGTCTTCCGGAGCACAGAGTCCTGCCCATTTGGGCCCCACCTTCCCTCCTCACTGCCCTAAATGGTCTCCTTCGGAATCCCGTGGGGACCAGATGCGTGGGGATAGGAAGACTCTTCAGTAAACTGTAAAGTGAGGTCCTAGAGGAGGCAGAACCATTAGCAAGGCTGCCCTGACCCTCACTGGCCAACTCCTGCCCTGGGTCACACACAGGAAGGTTTTGGAACTTAGAAATGTGCATGGGTGACCTCGCAGATGTCACCGCCCAGAGCCACGTGTGATGCTGACTGCACTGGATGATCACTGGACGCTATGATGTCCATTCTCCAGGCCTGATCCTGCCTCGTGTCAGCTCATGGGGACCTCCTCCTGTCTGCCTTCTTGGTAGACTAACCCCTCTCAGAATCAGAGAATTTCCTTCACTCTGTGACTCCTTCATTCCACAGAGACAGGCATGGGAACACGAATGATGCATCTGGAGTCACTGCTAGAGTGTTCTGTCCAGTTGCCTTTGCACCTTAATGGTGGACTTAAGCATGTACAGACCTAACTGTTCACCTGTCTCTAACTGTCTCAGCTCCTCCTTCATTAGAGCAGCTGGAAATTCTACCTGGAGGGGAGAATTTGAGAAGGGGGATACCCACATGACCTCCCTCAGTGCACTGTTGCTCCCAATGCGCTTGCGGGGTGGGGAGACCCCAACCTCAGTGCATTGATCAGAATCCAAGATGGCGCACCTTTTTTTTCCATTCAGCATTTTTGCACCCAAGCATCCACATCCACTGAATTTTTTAGCTCCTATGTGTCAGGTACTGGGCTAGTGTCTGACATGTAAAGAATAAAGGGTAGTCTCTGTCTCAGAGGAACTCCCAGAAGAATGCGAACAGACAAGAAAATGAACAATTACAACATTCCTGAAACTCAGACACTAGCTTGGTGCATTCATGGTTTTGCCATTTACTATTAATATTCACATAATATTTCCTTGAAATTAGCTCTTTTTTTTCTCGAAAGTGACAGTTTGGAGTTTATCTTATGCAATAATATCCAGAATTCATGAGTTTAATTTGTTTCTTATGTTTTTAGATGCTACATATTTTGCTTAAAAGTTAACTATTTGATTAAAAAAAACTTCATGGAAATATCCTACTTCTGGGTACTTACCAAAAGACATAAAACCATGAATTTACAGAGACATGTGCACCCCATGATTATTGGACCATTATCTACAATAGCTAAGAATTGAAAATGATCAAAGTGCCCATCAACAGATGAATGGATGAAGAGCATGTGGTAGATGAATACAATGGAACACTACACAGCCCCCCAAAAGGATGAAATTCCTGTCATTTACAACAACGTGGATGGAACTAGAGGGGATGATGCTAAGTTAAATGAGTCAGAAGGAGAAAGGCAGATACCAGATGATCTCACTAACAGGTGGAATATAAAAAAACAAAGTAAATGAACAGACAAAACAAAAATCACCCCTTGGTCATTGGCAATAGAACTGAGATTGCTAACAGGGTAAGGGGTGATGGTGGGGGCAGTGGACAGGGGTGGAGGACTATTGGTAATTTGATAGTGGGCAGGGTGTGTTGTCATTTATTTGATGAATAATAAACCTGCACATCTAAACTCACATTATTTTGTAAATCAAATTGACCTAAAAAAAAAAAAAATGTAATGTGCTATCACCTAAAACCTGTGGGAATCACAAAATTATTGCAAGGAGTGTAATATAGGCTAGAATCAGGGCCTGCTGATTACCACACTGAAAGGAAAATGCTTTTATCCTCTCAAGGGCTGGCTTGTCCAGACACATACATTTTAATGGTTTGATAAGCAGCATCTCAAGGCAGGAAGTTTTATGGCAGGAAGCAGATAATTCTGCATTTTCTCCTAGTATTTCAGAAGCATGAATGTTTCAATGTGCATGCCATCAGAAGGAGAGACAAAGCCATTCTCATTTCTAATTTTTTAGGCCAGAGGTTACAGACAGACAGGATCTGTGAAGTCAGGCCACATTTTTCAACTTTCTGTTTCCATCAAGATGCCATGACAGGATGATGCTCTCATAGGATTGTACTGGGAGGAGTGTAACCCCCAGGCCTTCCAGGTTACTGTAGCTTCACCTAAGAAAGCACAAAGAAAAGCAAGCAACAAAGGAGGATGCTCATTTAAAATTCTCTTGGCCATGCTTTAATGATTTCTTAAAAAAAATAATGAATTCCAGGCCTTTCACTAGCAAAACCAAGAGCTTTATGGGTATTACCCCCTTCCAAGTTAAAGGAATCCATAGTAGACTGAGGAAGTTACTCATTTCCTCCATAAATATTTATTGAGCACCTATTATGGGCCAGGCTGGTGTTAAGCACTGCGTTTACAGTGATGACCCGAGACAGATACAGTCTGCTCTCCACAGTAAAAGGAGCTGATGTTATTGAAATAAACACCTAAGTGAATGAAAAATGTGACGTGTGCTATAAACAATTGATATTGTGGTTTATGATGGCCGATTCTGATCTGCTTCCAGAAGTCAGAGAGAACAGTGCTGGTGAAAGGTGATGGACCACTGAGCCTGGACTTCTTGTTACCCTTCATTATGTGTCTCCCATGAACCAGGCATGCTCTTAGACTCTGAAATGGGCATCATTATTCCTGCTTTGCAGAAGACGAAACCGGGCTCAGAAAGGGCAATGAATGTAGCCCAGAGCACATGGCGGATGGTGGCGGAGCTGGGGATAAACCAAGATCTGCTTGCTGCTCAGGCCGTGTGTTCCCCAGAGCCATTCTGCCTGCCCTGAAAATGTGTGCATCGGAAAAACTTCTAGCTGCAAACACGCTGCAAGTTACAACTGTGATGTCTATCGATTCCTTGAATCCCCAGGAACATCGCTGGTGCAGGTTGTGCGAGGACAGCACAGCAATGGGGTGACAAGGGCAGACAAGCCACCATAGCTGTGGGAGCTGGGGCACAGAGCGCCCTCTAACGGTCAGGCTGGCAAAGCCTTCTGCACCGCCAATCCGACCCTGTACCAGCCTACAGGTCTGAGACCACCCCCCTCCCACCCCGCCCACCGCAGCCTTTCACCTGGGTCTCTGGCTGCCTAACCTGCCTGCTTACAAATTAAGCAGCTGCGTGCTCACGACGGTGGGATGCTGCATCTGGTTTGTGCTTTGCTGAACTGGGCTGAAACTTCACGGGCTGCAGCTGGCAGCCTTGGTGGTGAGGGTGCGCGGGCAGGGGAAGGGACCAGGAGGTAAATGAGACGGGTGTCTGGAATAAAAATGAGAGGACCGGAGCGCCACTGCATAAGGCAGAGCCTCCCCTGAGTGGACAAGGTAGCCAAAGGGTCTCTAAGCAGGGTGCTGTCCCTTCTCCGTGTCACATCTTTTCCACCCACATGTTAGCTGAGAATCGCTGGCCGAGCACCCAGAACCTTCCATCTCCATCTCTACCCTTGGAAAGTTCGCCACAGAGAGCTCCGCAATCTACCGGTAACCTGCAAACGGGAGCTTGACCTGGGTTTTCCCTCTTTTCATTATCAGCGGAGTCTGGGCCCTGAAGTGGAAGTGATCATACCTACCGGTTTGCCTCGAGCTGTCCTGGTTTAGCAACACTGACACCCTGCGCTGCTTCTCCAGAGCCTGGTGATGGTCCGGGGAATGGTGGTAAATCCACTCAAATGACCCTGGTCAGAATCTGGCCTCATTTTCTTTATCTGTCAATGATGGTACCAGCGTTACTGGCACCAGAGGGTCGTGCCTATGAGGGTTAAATGATGTGATCTGCATAAAGCATCTGGCAATACTTGGCATAATGAACCCTTGATAAGAGCTAGCTGCTATTATAATGCTTAGTTTATGTTGCTTCTATTGCTTTTCTTCCTCCTCACTCCTTCCTCTTTCTCTCCTTCCAGCTCTCCCTTTCTCCCAGGTTCCATAGACTCAAATTTATTTTTAAATGTCAATCTTAAATTTGAAAAAATTGCACTTGAACTACAAGACCCAGTAGCTCAGGGTCTGGCCTGAGGTATCAGAGTCACCAAGTAGAATATCTTGGAAGATTCAATTACTAGGGTTTTGCTGTCTCCTGACCTTTCCCTCCTTCTCCCTCCCACTCCTCTGACACCCAGCATGATGCTTGAAGGGTCTGAGCAGGTCCTCATTAAGATCACAGACCTTAGAGAAACACTCCTTGGATTTGAATCCCGACTGCCACTGAGGGGCTGTGTGGCCTTGGGTAAGTTACTTGACCTCTCTGGGCACCATTTTCCCCACCGAGTCAATGGAATTTTGATAATGTGGTTACTCCGCGGGGCTGGATTTATTTAGGCTTAAAGAAATCAGTCATCAAATACTTATATCAATGCCTGGCACAAAGTAAGTGCTACTTAGGCGTCAGATATTATTACTGTTGATGCACTGAGGCTGTCAAGGCACAAGTGCTCTTTAAGCATTTCCTAGCTCATTTTCTGATGTGTTTTCCCTTCTCCACAGGCTGCCTTGGGCTTCTTGGGCAGAGAATTAGACATCTGAGTGGAGCTGCAGCCGACAATGCTTCTCCCCCTCCTTTCTCTTTTTATTCTCTTGCAGAACAATTTTCTTTTGAAAACAGAACAATCAGGCATCAGCCAAGAACTCTTTACTTCACAAGGCTTTTCCCCCCATGAGTCCTCCTCCCTATCTGCTCTAAAGGTTGGGTATTGTTGTGCTTCGCGATGAGTTCTGAAGGAAAATTCCATCATAAGAAGGGAAGCAAATGGGTTTTCAGGCCTTGTCATTCTAACACAAGAAATCAGCTTCCCTTAGTCTATGCATCTGGACCTCAATGCTTAGGGGTCTGTTAGTATCGTTCCAGGATGGAACTGGATGCTTTCAAGGGCTAGCGGAACCAGGAACTGTCATCATCACTATACAGGTAAGGGAGTCAAAGACCCAGAGAGGGAGGAGCTTGGCCTCAGCTCAGAGTGCAGGCTGAGGCCTTGACTCCTGAATGTTTGTCCTATGGCTTCCTTCTCAGATTGGCTGAGCTTCTCACGTGATCACTCAAGCCAAGCTTCTCCTTTGCCTCCTACCATGACCCCAGGTCTAGTTCCAGGCATTGCCTGAATGGCTAACCTAGAAGTTCATGATGAAGTCCTTGAGACCAAGAGCATGAGAAATCACAGCGCTATGACCTTGAAGAGACAATAGGGAGTGGTGAGGACTGCGGTGCAGGGGGACACACTGGCCTGGTCCTACCTGGACAGCTGCTTCTCAGCATGGCCAATTATGCCTGGCGATGGGGACTCAGAGCTTCTGCTTTTTCAGAAGAAGCCGGAAATCTGATTTTTTTCTGAAAGATTGCGAATTACATTTAAAAAAGAAAAAAGCAAATAAAACCACGACTTAAAGCAAACAAAAGCCATCTGGGGGCTAAATATAGCCTTGACAGTACAGTTCAAAACTATTTAATCTTCTGATTTGAAGATAGCTCAAAGGATGTTTCACGCGGCCTTCTTTACCAGGCAGGGCTCCCTTCCACGCCACCTCAGACATACAATTGGACAGTCTTATGTTGAAATATCCCCGCTTTCCAAAAGGAACCTCCTGCACTGTTGGTTGGTAGGAATGTAAATTAGTGCGCCCTCTTTGGAAAACAGTATGGCGATTCCTCAAAACAATTAAAAAAAAATGGAGTTTCCATTTGATCTAGCGATCTCCCTGCTGGGCATAGATCCAGAAGATATAAAATCTCTAATCAGGAAAAACTATCTGTACCCCGATGTTCACTGCAGCACAGTTCACAGGAGCCCAGACATGGAAACCACGTAAATGCCCGTCCACAGATGCTGGATGCAGAAGCTGTGGTCTAGACACTCGATGGAATTCTATGCAGCTGTTAAAAAAGATGAAAGCATGCCCTTTGCACCAACCTGTACAAATAAACAAATAAGTCAGAAAGAAGAAGAGAAATATAGCATGGTTTCATTTACATCTGGAGTGTAATGCAATCAAAGAAACTAACACACAAACCCTGCCAAAATTTCAGACACAAAACTATGGCTGCCAGGGAGTTGACGGGGGAGCGGGGAGGGAGGGGAGGAGGGGACAAGGCGGTGGCCAAGGGCACTGAGACTCTGGTGGGGGGTGCGGGGTGAAGTATCACAGAGTGAGGTGCAGTTTCAGTATCCTAAAGTGTATATAACAATGTAAACACAAGAAATAACAAAATTATGTCTTTTTTTTTAAAAGAGATACTCCTGCTCCCCCACAACAAGGAATCTGACCTCACCTGCACTCAGATTGGCTTGCTCTTGATCCTAAACCTCCAATCTATCCTCTGGCAACTCTTGCCCTTTGGTCTGGTGCCTCCGGGAGGAAGCTCCACCTTGTCTTCTGCTGACTGCCTTTGTGCAGCATGCTCTCTGCAGCTGGAATGCCTGGTTCGGCTCCCAGCAACACTAAGCGAACGCTGAGTCACCGTGGCACATTACTTGAACTAACAGCGCCTCTGCGCCTGTGTCTGCAAATGTGGGGATGCTAATAGAATCTATTTTACAGGGTTGGATGAGGGTTAATCAGCTAAGATATGAAAGTTCATCAGTTAAGGCAACGTAAATGTTTATTCTTATTATTGTTAGTTTCCTCTTCTTCAGGTTAAAGCCTTCGAGTGCTTTCAACTACTGTCCATATACTGCGATTTCTAGGGCTTTCAACGTTCTGACCACTCTGGAGACCCCTATGAGCTCCTCTTCCTGACACTTACATCCTTGCAAAATCCCCAGTCCTTGAGGGTAAGGAGAGCCTATGACACACTTCAATGGTATGAGACTGCAATGAGTGCCTGTGTGGGAAGGAGACACTCTTCTCTGCCGGCTTTGAAGATGAAAACAGGAAGACGCTTAAGAAGAGTCTCATGGCCAGGGATGGAGGCTGACTCCAGTCCACAACCAGTGTGGACGCAAGTTCACAGGAAAGGGATCATTCCCAACCATCAGAGGAATGAGGCAGCAGGCTCTTCTTCGGTCGTGCCCCGGATGAAACGGCAGCCCTGGCTCACATCTTGATTGCAACCTTGCAGACAGTCCAGCTGAGCCCTGCCTGGACTTGTGACCCACAGAAACCAGGGGGCAATAACTGTGCTGCTTCAAGCCACTCGGTGTGTGGTGATATTGGTCTGCAGCGATAGGTAATTAATACAGCCAACTAACCCCAATGGCAGCTTGCCTCCCTCCACTCTATTTTGGAAACTCTCTAACATATCAGTGACCTGCTCACATCAGGAGTCCTGGAAGAGAGCAGCATATCACCACAGGCATTATTTATACACCACATGAGATGGAGCCATAAAACGATGTCACTGCTTGTCTAACTGAGTAAGAGAACAAGTGTACTCACTCAAACAGCAGAGCCTGAGCCCCTCTGTGCACAGTCCTCTGGACAGGGTGTCCTGGGACAGTGGAGTCCCCGTGTTTATTTGATTCTAAGCCTCACTTTTTTTTTTTTTTTTTTTTTGCCATTTTAATGTCTCTGAAAATCAGGTGCGGCTTACATTCAAAGGTAGTTAAGTTTTACCTGCAAAGAAAAATATAATACATGCCTTACTAAATTCTTAAAATTCTGTTAATCCCTTATTATGTATTTAAGAATTTTAAATAAAAGTTAATAAAAGTTCACTCCTTGTTACTTCTCATTTTTTATTTTTTGAGCTTTGTAATAAATACATCTGATTCTTTTTTATTATTGTTTTTTTTTTTTTTCCACAAAAACCTCTCTTGAGAAGTTGGGATACTGCTTAAAGTTGCAAAAATATGGGCTCGCTATTCTCCCATGCAGAAGACCTAGTCAAACTTTCACTTCATCCAAGAAGTGTCTGCAGGAGCTCCCACCAGCTCCCCTGTGCTCAAGTCATTCTGTTTTCTCTCCTTTACTGCTCTTGTGGCCACTCAGAGGCTCAGCCACGTGTCTTCACGTCTGCTCTCTGTTTCCACTGTGCAAGGAGAAGCTGCCCCAAACAGGGCCAGTCCCAGCCCAGGTGCTCCTGTCAGGAGTGAGGGAATCTCCAGAACTGTCCTGGTTTTTCCTGTGACAATTGGCCTGAAGAAGGAGAGGGAGAAATCCAAGGAATTCAAACCACTTCAAAGAATTGAAAAATGCAGCTGTCTAGAAAATGCACTGCCACTGACTACCTATGAACTTCGTCTAATTCTCACATCAGCCTTAGGAGGCAGGAGCTCTTTGTGTCCCCAGGTGATAGAGAAGGAAGTTGAAGATACGAGCAATATGCATAAAAGCACACTGTTAGGAGGCAGAATTAGGGACTGTTCCACTGGACATGTTGACGGGGGTTTCCTGTCTGCAGCTCACTCTAAAGAGCCTGTGTGTGCGCGCGCCTCCCTCCCCCATGGTGTGGTTCCATTGTAGAGGTCAGCACCACACACCTGCCTCTCCTTCCTGGACAGGAGAGGGGCACTGGTGTGCTGGGCTTTCACACAGTTGTGTAGTTGGCCCCAGGGGGAGTCGAAGCAGGCGTCCTCTGCATACTCCAAAAGATACCCAGAGAAAGCAAAGATCTCACCCAAGAACTTAGACTAGAATATCAGTGCCATGGGCCCTATTAATGCTTTCATTCTTACTCTTGGTGCCACAAAAGTTCTCACAGCCCGATTCTGGTTTCTTCTCTTGAAATACCGACAGCACCTCTCTGCTATTCTCTAAAACAGCTGTCTACAGAGGAAGCTTGTGCAGATCTGGACCTCATTTCCAATGGGGTGACCTTGGGCCAGTGACTTAACCTCTCTGAGCTTCACTGTTCTCCTCTGGAAGACGAGGACAAAGACATCCAGCGTACTGGGTTGTCGTGAGATCCCTTTCCTGACAAATGCTTACTACACGCTGATCGAGGTGCTGCAGAGAGCGGTGACCAAGACAGAAGGACCCTGTCCCTCAAGGAGATTGTCGTCCAGCTGGAAAGGCGACTGATAAATAACAGCAAAAACTTTTTTTCAGCTCTCATTAAGTACTGAAAAGAAAAGGATCTGAAACATGGGATGGAGGGAGGCATGAGTGACCCGGATGTCTGTGGCCTGTCAGCTAGGACCGCGGTCTCTGAGAACATCTGTGCCATCTGTGCAGGAAGACACGTAACAAGAAGGCTGTAGCAAGACCTGGGCAAGGGCGAGAGAATGGGTGGGGACAGTCCTGGAGTAGGGACTGAACTTGGCTTGTTGAAAGGACAGGAAGAAGACCAGTGTGGTGCTGAACTTCAGGGAGAGTGTGGGCTCTCAGGGCAGTGACGTGGAGCTACATTTGCTGGGTATGAAAGGGTGAGGCGACCAGAATTTCTTTAGATGCACTAAGGATCCCAGAGAGTTTTGAGCAGCAGACTGCTGGACTGATTTATTTTTCTTGAAATATTTAGCATTTCAATACAGATCTGGCACAGCATAGATACTGAAATAAAGAATGGCTTTATCATTGTTAACATTCCTAGGCATCGCCACTAATCATACACCGATCTCTAGAAGGTGGGTGGCTCCCACATCTTTCATTCTCCAGCTGTGCACCTGGGTGCACTTGACTTGGGAGAGGGGAGCGACTCTAGATCCTTTTCACTTCCTCTCTCCTCCCTGCCTTCCTCTTCCCCTGCCCATACCCCAAGGCAGATGCCAGCCACCTATGCCAGGCCAACGGGCAGTTAGGGTCGGATGGTTGGGCCCCCTTCCAGTTGGCTCCAGCTCCAGGCCTCTAAGCCGCCTTCATGTTGCTGTAAAAATGCAAAGCATTCCAGCCATTTTAATTACTGGGCGTTGCATAAGCCAGCAGCCAGTTCATACAAAGGAACAACAGACAAAAAATGATTTTTCAACAGGCCTTCCACCTCTCCCCTCCTTTCCCCCTGGAATCAGCCTCCAATCGCTGGCATTCAGGCCCTGAAAAGCACTTCAGGTGTGTGCAATCTCTTCTAGAGTTTGTTGATGTGACCTCAGGTCTTTTTTCCCTCTAAATACTTGGGGCAAAGGCAGTTCCAACTGCCTTCAAGCAGTTTGGAAAGTTACTGGTCATATTCCTTCTTGACACGCTTTAGATGAGACACACTGAGAAACTTGTTATGAAACAGAGGGCAGTGTGCAGTGGGGCTGGGCACCAGGTCAGGGACTTTTAGTCTCTGAAACTCCAGAATGACCTTGTGATGAGGTACCCCCAAGGCAGGACCCCCAACCCAATATTCCAGCAGTGCTGGGATGTGAGGAGACTTCCTCCAGCAGTGGGCTAAGAGAAGCCTCAAGAGTTTCTACTTCTAGGTTTGTCAGCAGCATCTGAACCCTTTCTTTGCAGTAGCCAAATCTAAGAGCTGGTTAAGGACTGAGTGTGAGTCAAAAACTGTGCTAAGTGCTCAGAAGAGAGAAAGCTCAAGTGAACTGTCAGTTGGCTCACTTTCTAAAGAGAGGAAATGACATGCACATGGACACTCCCAGGCTGCTGTGATGAGTATCACTTAGAGATCATCTCGAATGGTACCACTCAGTTTGGGTGGAAGAAGGGCTACTTACAGGAGACACAGCCTAGGGATAATATTGTCTGAACGATAACATCACAGTGGCCATTCACTCTCTCCAGGACAGACATTCTGCTACATCCTTCCCACGTAGCATCTAGTTTGTCTCTCACAACTTCGTGAGGGAGGCACTGGGCTATACCTGTTTCACCAAAGACAAAACTGAAGCCCAGAAAACTTTCTTGTTCAGGATCACACAGCTAAGAAACGACGCTGGTGTGTTGGTAAATAGTGAACTAGTTCTCTAGGACCCGAGCCCTGATCTGCAGCACCTGCCGTTGCTGTGGTGTAAATACTCCCACCATGGCCAAGTCTAAGTTCCAATGAGATGCCACGGAACGCAGCAATGGGAAGAAGCTACGGCAGTGCAACTTGGCACAATATTTCCACCAGACAGATACTGTGGTTAGAAATCACTGTGAGAGCCTAGATAATGCATGCATGATATCATGGGATTAGAAGGAAGCGAACTCTTAGAACCGGTCATTACCTTTGCTTTTCATGAACTTTATTTAACGGTAAGTTTACAGAATTAAAAATGTCAATAATGGGGGTATTGAACAATAGACTCACAAAATTCCTGAAAATGGAACAACTGGCTCTCAGAAGCCAGCCTGAGTCACCACCAGGACACCATCGGGAAGTCTTCCACCCTCCATCCCAGAGAGAAGGAAAGGCATTCCAGACCAAGGAAACAGCAGGAACAGAGATCTAAGACAGTCATAGGAGACCACAGAACAATAGGAGCATTTAATGTTTGCAAAATGTTTTGATCAATCCCCGGGGTGCAGAGACACTGACACCGAATGGCGTTCTGTTCCCAACACTTATTAACTGTGTGATTTCAGCCAAGTGAGGGATGCTCTCTGCGCCGTAAAGTGGGAATGACCCTGCAGCTTCAGCATCAGACAACTGTGAGCATGACATACACTCATGTCTGAAAAGCTCACAGAACAGAACCAGGCACATGACACTTCCTGGGTCAAAGGGAGTTATAAATAATTTGCTCCTTTGACATCTGTGAATTAGATGTCTGTCCTCACATTAAAGAGTGACAAGCTGAGAGAGACATTGAGAAGATGGAGGAGATGAGACTTGAACAAGTGCTCTGATTGCAGCTTCTGTGTCCATCCCCGGGGCTGGAAATCACAGTGATCTTCCAGGAGGGCCTCCGGATACATCCACTGTCCCCTTGTCCCTCCCGATGGGACCGAGTCTGATGAGCATTCTCACACACCTTCATCTGTGGGTGCACAGCATTCTGGGAAGGAAGGCCCCCCAGTGACAGGCACTGGTTTCTGTCCCTGGCAGTCTTGCACATCCACCTCCAGGAAGCATCAGCGTGGTTCAGAACACAGGTCCTCGAGTCAGACTGGGCTGGTTTCGAATCCCAGCATCCCTGCAGCATCCTGGCAACGCAGCCTTGAGCAAGTGCATTGTCTCTTTGCGCCTTTATTTCCATATGTGAAGAAACAAGGGCGGGTGAGGATCATCCCAGCCACTTCTTCGCTTTTGCCATGAGGATGACTATGAATGGCTGCCTGCAAATCCCCTAGTTCTGTAAGAATCAGCCATTACTATTGATTTTGGTTTTCTTTGCCTCCTTTTCTCACCCCCCTCCCTTCTTTGGGTATTACTTACATGGTCAAAGGAGACATGGAAATTTGCTCCTCTATAAATATGGATCTTTAGACTCGAGGCTGCTGGAGGGCAGGGGCTGGTCTCATTCATTGCTCTACCTGCAGGGCTGTATTTGTGTACATACATCGGTGAGGATTTCCTGCACACCAGGCACAGTGTCGAGTGCCTTATTCAGCATAACTTTTTAATCCGCATGGTTTCTAAGAGATACGAATGTCTTCTCTCTTTGGACAGCTGAGGCTCAGGCAGGCTAAGGATCTTGCTCAGGGTCACAGTGAAAATGGGAACAAGGGTCTACGCCTAGGTTTTCTGATATCACAGGCCTGTCCCTAATCTCCTTGTCATTCTGCCTTCCAGAATATTCTGTTGGAAGGTTTTGAGAGACCATACAATCCACCCCCCTGATTTTACCTGTGAAGAAAGAAGGGTTTGTGTGTTGACTTCAGATCACCCAGCTCTTGTCTGTGGCAGAAACGGAATGAAAACCTGGTGTCCTGCCTCAGTCTCAGACTTGACATTTCATGAGGAAATGAAGTCATATTCAATAGTCATAAAACTGTCCTGATAGGTATGCTATTGGCTTGCTTCTGAATTCTGGGCCCTTTGTAATACAAATGTAATTTTCCTGTGGCATCCATCCAAATTCTGAGTAAGGAAAGGAACACCCACACCCCGAGAAATCGCCTTCCTTCTTTCCATTCCACACCAGGCAGACATGAGAGGTATCTCACTTGTCTGATGATGAAGACCCCTTGCCGGCCCTGGGAGAGGAGGTACCAGGTCTCTCTCTCTGCTTGGTTGCATTATGTAATGATCAAGAGCCTTGGGCAGTCAGTGGGAACCTAAAAGATGAAGAGGAGCTGACCAACACTTCAAATGCCCTGATGACCCCACGGGCACAGTGGCTTTGTGGTTTTCAGAGTGTGGTTTGGAAAGAGACTTCTGGGTCTGAATCAGGGCTCTGCCCCTTCCTTGATCAGAAGAAATTGGACATGCAATAAAACGTCTTTCTGTCTCAGCTTTCTTGTCTGTAAAATGGGCATACAATAATAACTATTTAATTAGGGTTGGGAAGATGAGAGGAATGGTGGTATTCAAAATGCATGTTGAGTTGATATTTAGCTAATTGGAGTTCCTTTCCCTTTTTCCTGTCTTAAATATCCTCTTAGGCTTATAATTCCAATGTTGGCCAATGTTACAGAGTAAGAAAATGATTTACCATCTATTTCTCATGACCTCTGTGCTGGATTAGAGAAGCGTGATGTGTTGGAACAAGGAATAGATTCAGGGGGTCTAATTCTGTGTCTCGTCTTTGCCAAGTATCCTGTGGACCTTTTTCCATGTCTGAAGAGGGGTAGTTGGAGCTGGTGATCCCCATTTCTCCTCGCTCTGACCCCTGTCTTACTGTATTATAGACTCCCAAACCCCTCTCCGTTCCCCGGGTTGTTTATCCAGCCCCGTGATCTCAGGACACGCACCTGTGCCCTTGTAGTGTGAACCACCCACTATGATGTTCACATCTTTCTTCTAGTAGATTGGCAACTCCCTGAAAGCAAGTCTCTGCCTTCTTCATCAGTAGCTCTGCCATGTCTAGCATAGAGTGGTGGACACTCAGCCAAAGTGTGAGGAAGATCCAAAGGAAGGTGGGATGGATGGAGGGAACCCTGGTCCCTTTTTTGAAAGAAATGATAATGCCACTGTGACATCAACTTTAAGGCATGTGGAAGATGTTAGCAGGTGATGATAACGAAGGGAGCACCCACAACTTGGGTGTCTGACTTTACGGCATGGATTCATAGATTCACACCAGCCACGTGCTACCCGTGGCAGGTAGAAAAGGCGGACACAGTAAGGGTAGAGTGCCAGGTTCAGGACCCACACTAGCTGTCCCAAGGGCAGCACTGGATGGTGACTACAATCTAAAATACGGACACCACATAGATGGTAACACTCCTACTGCAAGGAAAGTCTGGGTGACAGACGGAGGAGTAGCAAGTTTGGAGCAGAGAGCCAACGAGACTGAAGAGCTCAGTTGGCAGCAATGTGTGCCTGGCATGGGCACTGTCTAGGCCAGGGACTCTGGTCAGTGGCTGTGAACTTGACAGAACCTTTGTCCATGAGAAGAAGAACTCAAATAAAAGACATTTCATATGCTGACCCCAACCCCTGTGTTTTGACTCCATACACACCAACTAATAACCTTCCGGTGCAAAACTAGCTTCGTACACAGTTAGTTCCCTGTGACTAAGAGGAGGAAAACATGGGTTCACGTTGACATGAGTGTCCTACATACAGGACGATAAATAGCTCGTTGGAAAGCAAGACACTGAAATTACGGTGGGTTTACTGATCTCTTAAGAATCACAGTGTCCCTGAGAGCTATCTTGGGAGCTGAATCTAAGTGAGCTTGCGGGCCCAAGAAGCAGGTTCTAGAACCTCTGTTATGGTGAATTTGTGAAGGTAATACTCCCCCCACCCCCTGCCTGTCATTCATACAGGTTAGCTTATGATTTCTACATTTGTTAAGTGCCTACACTGTGCAGGCGCTGTGTCAGGTGTTAGAGAAGCTACTGGGCTTTTTTCTGTCTAAGAGGAGCAGCAGACATATCAGCCACTGGGCAACGGGGTGGGAGGTACAGTTGGAAATCTGGGGGATTCCGTGAGGATGGGTGGGGAACGAGGGAGGAGAGGCCTAAGGGGGCTCATCAATTCTCCGGCGGTACAGGGAGCTGGTGACTCTGGCTGAGCCCAGAAAGAAGAAAGCATCCTGACAGGTGACAGGGAGGAGTGTGGGGAATGCACAAGTGTGGACAAGATTCAGAGGCAGGAATCTGGGAGCCAGAGCCTGAAGGGCTGGGAGACGAGGACGAGGGCACAGATTTGGAGCCATAAGTCAGGACCAGGGCCGCTGTTTCCTCCCTGCAGGGCTGGCGATCACACTGGGGTCACACAAATAGCCCCAGATCACAGAAGGCCGAGGGTGCCTTTCTTTGGAACGTAAGGCTTTTTTGTTCTCAAAGCCCTAGAGAACAGATGAAAACTTTCCACAAAGGACAGCATTTATGCTAGAAATGTCTATTTCAGAATTATATTTGAAAACCTTTATATGAGCAGCAGGGCAAATGCTGAGTTTGACAGAGAAAGACCCTGGACGGACTGACCAATTTTATGGCGACTAGAAGTGGTAGGAAGGAATCTGTCTGCCAAAACAGACATGGTGGGGATGAGGGGGAAAGGGATGGGCGGAGAGCATGTGGACAGAGCCAACAGGACTAGGTGGATGACACAGTCATTGGCCGGGTAGGTCACCCCAGAGGGGATGGGGGTGAAAAGACAATGAGTCCTGGACCCCTGGGGTCTGGAGCAGTTACGGGGCCCCCAGGTGAAGCTGTGCAGGGGAGGCTGGGCATGTGTTGGGGCTCTGAGGGCACTGTGCCTGGAAGTACCCATTCCGGGGACCCTGGCATGGCAGAAGGGACTTCCGGGGGAGGGGACAGCATTATTAGGGAGAGTGTGGAGGCAGGAAGGGCACAGGAAGGCACCAAGGACAGACAACTGGAAACACTTACATTTTAGCAACAGGAATTGCTCGAGAATGTGCCAAGACTTTGAGAAGGTACCAGTGGAGAGGTAATAGTGGAAACCCAGAGAGGACAGTGTCCACGGCCAAATTTAAAGAAGGAAGCCACCAACGCACTGTCATACTCTTTGGCCTGCCCCCTTGCACAGGGCAAGTCAGTTTCCATTCCAGCAGATTCTGCTAAAGAAAACCCAAGTGCCTGGGCAGAAACGGGATGTCCAGCCCCGCCGGACAGCAGACTGACCCCACGTCCATCCTCTCCCGTCCCGAGCCACCAATGCACCCAGCGGAGATGCTCATGGGCGCCTCCTGTGCAATGCTGAGCGTGCAGCCTTCAAAGAAACCAAGGAGCTACTCATGTTTAAAGGAAAAACGCATGAAGCACACAGGCATAAGGAAGCTATTCAGACAGGGCCGACGAGCTCTCTCTCCACTGGTACCTGTCACAGAAATACTTTGCCCCCTGAGCACAGTGCAAGAGAGGGAACAGTAACTGCTTCCCAATGCCCAGCACCCCAGAAAACATGTCTCGAGGACACACGTGTCTTTTCTGCCTTACAATCCCTGGGAGAGCTCCCCAGGGCAGGAAATGGACTCAGATGAGTGTGGCCAGAGATTCCCAGTGAGGGTCTGCACTCCCTGGCAGGATGGGGCAGAGCCAGGACAAAAGACGCCTTCCATGTACAAAAAAGTCAAGAAATTAGCTCCAGTGGGAGGGAGGAAAGGTATTTTCTCTCTGGCGGTGCCAGGCACGGAGAGAACCCCCCAGTGCTCACCATCTTCGGTTCGCCTTTCCCCAGCACTACTGGGCAGTCACCCCACGGAGGGGCTGGCCGGGCTCCTGGTGACGGGCGGACCGGGCTGTCTGCTGCTTGGAAAAGACTATTTTGAATGTAATGACTTTCAGATGGACTGTGGGTTTGGAGGAAGGAGTGGGGGTGGGCGGGTGGAGGACGTGAGGGGAAGGGGCCAGAGGGAAAAGGTGTTTCCTTAGGAAGCCACAGAAAGGACACGTGTCTTCTCCAGGTTTAATTTGCAGATTCCAGCTCTGTCCTGAAAGAGTGGGGCCTTGGCATCCTCTGTGGGTTCTCAGATCTCCCGGATCCCCCTAAACCGGTGAGTCACAGTAAGGAGCTTCCTGAGAGGGGCTCTTCCTTTGGGTTGACATGTGGCCAGCTTGGGGGTGGGGGTGGGGGGGGGCCGCAGGGCACTGCAGACCCAGACGGGATGCTGACAGAGATTTGTGGCCCTTGCAGATGGGAGTGGCGAGCGGCACCCACTCAAAGGCACCCGCGCCCCAATATAGTGTGGGATCATTATGCCTCTGCTTTGTCGGTGAGCCTGGCCCAGGCTGCGGGCGGAGGGAACCGGTGTTCTCTGGCTTACAGCGCCCCCTAGCACTGGTCAGAGGGATAGGACAGTGCGCTCTCCACAGACCTACAACCTGCTTCTCTTTATACCAGGACCCGGGTAGGTGGGGCCAATCAATCCCGCTCTCTCAACTCACACTTACTTCTTTGTCACCAGTACTCCGTCTTTGTTACCAACTCTGTCTTCAAGGGGCTTCCAGTCCAGGAAGGAAAGAAAGGCCGGGTAAACAATACATTACTGTCAACTAAGGGTTATGAAAGAAGCATAGTTTGCCCTGGGAATACACAGAAGGGAGTGGATAAAGACTGGGGAGGGAAATCAGAGAAGACTTCCTGGAGGAGGTGACATTTAAGCCATGATCTGAAGGCAAGGATAGGAGTTTTGTGAATATGAGACAATAATGAGACAATAAAAAACACTTCTTCCTGACTTTTCGTGCTTATGATCCAAGGGGCAAACACACACAGATAAAACAAGTATTCTAACAGGGCTCCATGTCTCCTGTGCCTTCACGATAGCCATCTTTGTTTCCAGCTGGAGTCTGGGAGGAAAGAGTAGGACAGGAGCTCAGTAACCGTTGAGCGAGAGATTGACGGAACTGCCTCAATTTTGGGCCCATTTGATTTGTCTCCAGTCTGTTTAAATGGCAAGAGCTAGCTTCCCTTCAGAAGTATTCACCTGTTGCTGAGACTTTCAGAGAATCTTACTCTTTTTGAGCCAAAGGGGATCTTGGAGACCCTGGAGTGATACCTTGCAATCAATAAACACATACATTGCCCACACATGCAGCTCTCCTTCTGCATCAAGGTTTGAAGCAAATCTTGTGTCGCTTGCCTTTTCTTTTGTCTTTCACCCCAGACATTTCGTGCCCCCCGCTCCCATAAAATTTTCATGCATCTATTTGCAGCATTGTGTGTGGCATGTTTTCAAAAGGTATTAGACAATAATTGAGGAAAGGAAAATTAAACACGCAAGAGATAAGCCTCTGAGGAATACAGGTCTATATGGGCGCCGAGAGGTGATTATCATCAGAGAACTATTTAGTCAGTGCAGGGGGAGGTCTCCACGTCCTGGGAGCGCACAGAGACTGGGGAATGAACTCATCGACAGGCCGAAATGCAGAGCCAGGACTGCAAGCACCTGGGGTTAACATGGCCACAGAGCAAACATCTGGTCACGCGCTGGAGGTGGAGGTCCCGACGTCCAGGAACATGTGGGAGAGGGCCTGGAAAAGGGATCTGGCAGACGCAGCCCACACTTGATGCTGCCACTAGCTGACGCCGAGACTTGGGACAAATTCCTTCATCATTTGAACCTAATTTTCCCCACCAAGACAATGAAGCCTGGGAAATCTCGAAGATTCCTTTTTAGGACTGCAAAACGTCTCTAAGAGATTTCCCTGGGGCTCTAGCATCCTGTCACATGAACTAAAAGGCAGGGACATGGACTCACCTTTCCTAGAAAAGTTCCAGTTAAAGGAATACCAGCTCAACCTGGGAGGTAGGTTTGAGAACAGGCCAGATAGATCTGGAACTTTCTTCCAAGGCTTATAAATCATGGGCAAGAGGAAGTGGGAGAGCTGGTATTTCCATTCACTAGTCCCAGGTCCACTCCATCTAGCTGAAAAAGTAGCCTTAAAAAAGCAATTCTTACAGAGCATAGGTCCCGGGTCACTGTGACATGGGGTTGTTGGCTGTGAGGTCTGCGTGCTGGAGGGCTTGGCCTTGGCAGGAGGGCTCACCTCCAGATGGGTGCATGGCACTCTCTCTCTCTTCCTCAGGGTGAGGAGTGAGCTGACCTTACCTAGGTCAGGAGGGGAGCTCCTTCAGGTTAGACGTGCAGGAGGACGTCCAATGCAAGGAAGCGGAACTCTAAAGACCCTGCATGGACCGGCTTGGTGGACAGAGAGCCAGAGGGAAGAAGCTCAAAGGCACTTTCATTACCTTGCAGCAGGGCAAACAATCAGATTACTCTGCATGTACATAATGAAATAGTTGCCAGTGTCAAATGCTTCACATGCTTTCTATAAGGAGCCTGCTGCTTTAGGGTCAGCAAAGGTTATGTGCCCGATAATCATATTTTAGGCAATCCTTCTCTTGGACGAAACACTGGCATTTTGGACAAAATCTGAAAATGAAAAGATGAAAGGGCCTCTATCACCTAAGATGCTTATTTCAAGTGGATTGGGTCTGGATAGGCTTAAACACCTTCCACATGACTGGTGTTAGGCTAAGTAGAACTCTCAAATCCCACCAAGTATGCCCTCATTCAACCTGAATCCTTGGAATGGTGTTCCCCACCCCTCCTGCTGCACCTCCCTTCCTACTCAGTGGGCTGCCGGCCACACCCAGGTCTCCTGGAACTCTGTTTTGTGCTCTGAAGGCTTTGGAGTATGTTTAGTACTGTTGGGGGAAAAACCACATGCCCAGAAACAGTGAGCAAAGTGCTGAGTGAACACTGAGAGACGGGAGGATCTCTTGGGACCAAATCCCTATGAGAGTTTAGGTGGAAGGGTCTTCAAGTTGGGAAAGGAACAAGACAGAAAAATGTGGAAACTGGATTCCCCTCCTTGCAGCTAAAAGTCTTAAGGGGGAAAAGGGAATACTCTTGGTGCTCTTGGAAATACTATTTTCAATGAAATGTCTGCTTCTGCCATTCCAAAGTCACTTCTCGGAGGTGCAGAGGAGTTTATGAGAAAGGTTGGACCTGCTTTTTTGAGTAGTATTCTCAGTCTTAATTTTGTTTCACACTTTTAATATTTGTATAGCCCAAACATTCAGGTCTCTATCTAAATGGGATGAGATGACAGAGAAGGGAAGGGAGGGGAGGGGAGG
>RJWH01003282.1:0-93063 GCA_004363575.1 Solenodon paradoxus | reverse complement strand
TCATCTGGAAAGTGCACATCAGACTTCATGCTTTTTCCTCTCTAACAGGCTGATTGTGAGATATGAGATGGGGTAGAGTCAAGATGTTGCTTCATCACAAGGATGGTGCCAGTATTAGTCCGTAGCAATTATCCATGAGAGCTCCTAGTCTCTGAGTCCTGGACAGGTCTGCAAGACCTGGTTCTGGCCCAGTTTGAGATCAGCTGGCCCCCAGATTCGTGGCTGGAGGCCGGAGCCCTGTCTGCTCTGGGCGGGGTGGCCATGTCTTCTTGCCCTTTCCACTGAAACTTTTTCAAATGGGCTTCCGGCCTTCACACTTGCTGTTCTGCCTGGCTCTCCACTCGGGTCTGCACACGGCTGCGCTTCCTCCCGACTCACATGGACATTAGCATGTCACCTCCTCAGAGGCCTCTTACCATCCCACAGAAAGCAGTGCCCTCTGCAGTCACCACGGTTGAGTTTTCTTCACAGAATTACTACCTTAGAAAAGTACTCATGTATTCATGGATTTACCGAAGTACTGCCCAAAAGTTCCAGAGAAACAAGGGCTTTATTTTGCTCATCTCAGCATCCCAAAGTGTGAGCTGAGTGTCTTCACTATGAACTCGGGGCCAGCCCGGGGAAATAAGTCTGTTAGAGGCAGCTCCAAAAGGCAGATGGCTGCCTGGGATCCAAGAAAGTCAGAGTAGGGACTGGGTGAGAGATGGGGACATAGGTCATCTGCCTGGTTCTTCGCCCCCTGCCCCGGTTCTCTGAAGAGACGCGGGAGAGGGAGCCTTCCCACCCAGCGCGATCAGGGTCTCCGGGGGCTCGGCAGCCGCTGGCCCGCAGAGCCGGTGGGTGCTGGCTGGCTGGTGGTCCATTCTGGTCTGGGTCGGAGGCGCCCAGAGGACAGAGTGGACAGGCGGAGGGGCTGCAGGCAGAGGGGCCTAGGGGCGCCGTTGCGCTCCGGGGGCCACTCCGCCAGCGCCGCCCGGTCCGAGGCGCGCCCCAGCCCACCCACTCGCGTGCCCACAGCCGCATTATTCCCTATAAGGCCCGGAATGGTCCGGGGCGCCCCGCCCCGCCGCCCCGCGCCGCGGCCCCGCCCCCTTTTCGGAGGGCTGATGAGGTAATGCGACGCTGCCATTGGTCGGAGGGGGCGGGCCCCAGGCGCCCACGAGGGGGTGCCCGCGGGACCCGCGCTATATCTCC
This sequence comes from Solenodon paradoxus, assembly GCA_004363575.1. Taxonomy (NCBI): domain Eukaryota; kingdom Metazoa; phylum Chordata; class Mammalia; order Eulipotyphla; family Solenodontidae; genus Solenodon; species Solenodon paradoxus. Next base: position 91,869 of record RJWH01003282.1, on the reverse strand, counting down.
CGGCGGCCGGCAGCGGCGCAGAGCGGGCAGCAGGCGGGTTCTCGGACGGCTTCTCGTGCTCGCTCTGCTCCGGCCCCCGCTGCTCCTCCGCCCGGAGACGCGCCGCCCCGGAGTCGTGCGCCAGCGCCGGCAGCCTCGCCGCGTCCTATCCCTCTTGGCCGGTGCTCAGAGGGCGGCGCGCCCGAGGCCAGAGGTGCCCCGTACGCCGGGCGGCCGGGCGAGCTCGGGCGGCAGCGGCCCCGCCGGCGGCGCGCACGGAAGTTTGCAGAGGCCAGCGGCCCCGCAGCGGCAGCGGCGATGACTCCCTGGCTCGGGCTCGTCGTGCTCCTGGGCAGCTGGAGCCTGGGGCACTGGGGCGCCGAGGCGTGCACGTGCTCGCCCAGCCACCCCCAGGACGCCTTCTGCAACTCTGACATCGGTAAGCGCGCCCGGTGGCCCCGCGCGCCGCCCGCCCGCCCGCCCCGGGTGGCAGGGCGAGTCCCATTCCTTCGCTTTGCCTGGGCTGCGGGTGGCGACGCTCACTTTCCTCCGGCCGGGCGTTAGCGTGACGGCTGGGGGCATTTGCCCTGCAGAGAAAACCCACCGAGGCCGCGTGCACCCTTAGCCTCCGTTGCTGTCCTTTTAGAGCCTGAGGTCTCTACAGGTCCTTCTGACGTCTGGAAAAGGTCCCCCTTCTCTATTGCGGAGGGAGGCCTGGGGGAGAAGGGTGGAGAGAGGGTTTCTAAAACTTGGAATGCCAGCTCAAGCGCTGGAATGCTGAATCGTTAAAAAAAAAAAAAAAAGTTAGCAGGCTTGCGCACAGAAAGTTGCTGGAGAAAGTAGCAGTTTTCAGTTTGCATTGTCGCCTGCGCCCCCGAAGGTTGGTTCTTTTCATTGAGACGCAGCCCAGGCTCCACTTCCCAGGCCAGTGCTCACAGAGCTCCTCCGACTGCCAAGTTTAGATTTAGGGGGGGAAACGAGAAGAAAGCTGTGGTGCTGACCCTCCCCGGGGGGACCGAACTTGTGAGTGTTGATAGCATGGAGGAGGTGGCGTGTGTGCCGGATCACTTATCACATAGCTGTGAGAATTCACAGGAAGATGGTTTTTTCCCCATGAATGTGTGTGGAGGGGGCGAAGGAGCAGTGGCAAATAGATTTGTCACCAAGAGGGTAAAAGACGCCAAGGGTCATAGCATGTGGACAATTCCAAACAGAACTTAGCATCTTGATCAGAGACTCAGTAAGACACGGGGCCCAGAGCACGTCCCAGGAGGACTTGTGGGGGTGTCCAGGACACTTGTGTTTGGATGGCCAGAGACGGAGTAGCAGCTGGAAAACATCGCTCCTTTCCTTTCCAGCTCATAAAGCTCACCGGTCTGGTGGCCCCTGCTCAGTGTGTGTGTGTGTGTGTGTGTGTGTGTGTGTGTGTGCGTGCGCGCGCATCTGTGCACACGGGTTGGGGGCACAATTCGAACTGCCCTCTGCCTGTGTCGATTCAGAGGTGAAGAATGGAGCACGTGTGTTTGAAGTAGAGTCATAAAGAAGAAGGAAAATTTCCACTGGATTCTGGGTGAGGGCTTCCACAAGTGCACTGCAGGGCGGAGGGGGAGGAGCAGGAGCCGGGCGGGGGAGCAGCTGAGGTCAGGAGGGGCCTTGCTGGTGAGCTGGACAGAGCCTGGGAGAAGTCAGGGAGGTGGCTGTGGTGACCCGAAGGTCAGTCCAATGGGCAGGCATGGGTGTTTGTGTGACCTGGGGTCACCCTGGTTAGGGGTTTCCTGGGGTCTGCATGGCACACCTTCCCTGTCCGCGGGGGAACCGGCTGGCCTCTGGGTTTTGGGGTTGCCTAGAAGAATTCTTCTGGGCTGCCCCCAAGCCTGGAAGGCTTTCTCCCTGCATCTCTGAACTGTCCCTAGCCAAATTCCACTTCCTCGGGCTGTCGGTGACAGCACCCCTGAGCAGTGGCGGTGCTGGGAGATCTGCCCAGTGAGTGAGGCGCACAGTTGGGTCAGGAGGCTGACAGGTGGATTGGGCAGCTTCCTCTGCTTGACAGTGGCCAGGGTGGGATCACTGGGACTCGTGGGGAGAAGCGGCTTCGCCTTGGCACCTTGCAAGTGCACCAGGGAACAATGGAACAAGCTGGAGACCCCTGCCCTCTCTGCTTCCAGCCGGGGCGCTGCCCTACTCTGTTTACTGCTTGGGTCTCCTGCTGTGGGTCTCCGCTGAAGCAGAAATCTCTGGATTTCTTCGATAGCACCCTGCCCCACACCAATAAACTGCCCAGAGGAAAAAAGCTAAGTTACCAGGAAGTACCCGCAGATCAGAATATCGTGGTTGTAAACATGGAAAAGCAATGGAAAATCTTCGATGTCCTGGCACCGATCCCACACTGCTCTGCCCGCCTTGGTTTGGTGCACTGCATTAGTGGCAGGGATGAGATAATGCTTTCACAAATGGGAGGTGTGGGTGAGGGCGGCTTGCCGGGGCCTCCCCCTGCACCCACCTGGCCTCCAGTAGATGGCTCCCAGTTCTCCTGTCTCACAGCCTCTCCTGACTTCCCCGGACGGATGCTTGGCCCCTTTCTCTCCCTGGAGGAAACGTGCGGACTGCCCACTGCCCTTGAGTCCTGTGTCCCCACCCGTGGCCCCTGGAGCCTGTCAAGGATGCTCCAGCCAGTCCAACAGCTCCCTCTTCCAGAATCTTCCCAGCTGTGTCCTCCTCATGGCTGGGTGCCAGTATGCCATGAAGGGCACGGTAGGCCTGGCCCGGCCATGTTTAAGGAGCCCCTGTGGTTTCTATCCTTTCTCCTTATCCACAGGTGTCTCTTTTTGCCTTTCTCCCCAAAAGCCCTGGGGATTGGCAGTGCCTTCTGGCTGAGGAGGAGTTAAAAGGTGTTTCTATGGCAACACCAGGCCCTGCACCCTAGCAAAGTGTTTAGGAGAAGAATGAACGACATGCTGGCTTATACAACATACTGTGGGCAAAGAAAAGGACTTGGCAGCCACCAAGGTGACTGTGCCCCCTCCCCTTCAGTCACTGTGCCTGAAAGTCTTGACAAATCTTGACTCTGGAGGAGGACAGGGAGGGGGCTGGGCACGAAGAAGGCAGCTTTGGCCAGGCAGAATCTGCCCAGGCGTCTCCAGGGGTGGTGGTGCCAAGAGCTTTTTGAACATGGGTGTGCGTGTGTGCATGGGCATGTGTGTGTGTGCACTCGCAGGTGCAGGTGCGTGGTTCCTGCTGAATTGGAGGGCGGTGCAGCAGAGAGAGGATTGCGCTTAGGAATGCCCAAGTCTTCTCTCTGGCCTCCTTTGCAGAGAGGAATGGGGCTGTAGAATGGAGTGTGGGGGAATTCGAGAGTGAGGATGGGCTTGGGGCCCACTGCCAGCTCTGGAGGATGGTCCCGGGTATCTCCGAATTGTTTTGGCAGGGATCGGTGCCAGTGGATTCTTTCAGTATCAGATCTGAGGTTGTGGTTTCAGCATAGAACCATTTTCAAAGACGCCAGATCCATCCCCCCCTGCCCCCTTTTACACACACACACACACACACACACACACACACACACGCCATACTGGGCTTTGTGTCTTAAGGAAAATAAAAAGGATCAGGACTTCAGAGAGAAGCCAGCCACTGAGACAGGGAACCTGGACGGTCAACACCTTGGAAAAGTGATGGAGAGAGAAGAAGTGCTAGTGGGCTGGAAGAGGGAAGAAACATGGCTCCGACTCCTGCTGGTGCCAGCGGGTCACAAATGCTCTGTCCCTCATCAGCCTGGCAACCTAAGAGGAGACATCACACCCCTTTTTCCCAGAGGCGAACACCCAGGCTGAGAGGTTGTGCTTTCTCAGGATCACTAGTTGCTAAATGACGAGGCTCAAATCCCTTCTTAGGAATAAATGTCTGTCTTCACAAATGTGCAACTTTCACTCAGTTCATGATATTCCAAGGCCGACAGCCCCTCTTTGGAGGACTGGCTGAGACAGAAGGCGGGTGAACCTCCGAATGATGCTTTACTGATCTGGGAAGTTTCGTTAAAACTATGAAGACTACCCAAATGGCCAGAAGTTTTCTTTAAACATGACACGGGAAGCAGAAATTATTATCATCACATTAGGAAGAACATAGGGAAAAAGAAAAGAAAATTTCTAATGTTCCTTGGCTTTGAGAACTAGAAGAGACCCTCGATGACCAAGTGAAAGTAAGAAAAGGACGCAGCTTGTCTCAGAGGCCAGGCTCCCCTCCTTCTATGTGGGGGTCACCAGCTGCTTCCCAGGTTGGTGAGGTGGGAGAAAAACTAGACAGAGGAGTCTGGAGACTCCATCTGGGCTAGAAGGTGTCCCTCCCCCACCCCCTGCCCCTTTCAGGTCTCTGACAGATAAAGCTAGAAGAGTGGGTGGAGTGACTTGCATTTGTTTTGCAGAAACAGCAGGAACCATTGAGTTCCACTGCTGAATGGCACATTCCAACAGGTCCATTAATTAAAAACAAAAACACCGCAATCCTCCATTGCATTTACCATTCTAACTAGCATGGACAAGGAGCCCCCTTCTTCTAGCCTTTGTCATAGAATCAACTCCTGGGTGGCCCTGGAGGCAGTACCAGGTGGTGGAAACGCTATGGTAGGGCAGAGTGGGCCTTAAATTCTTCCTCCTGTTGGCTTTGTGCACTGAGGCACTTTACTGGATGCCTTTAAGCTTTAGTTCCCTCATTTCTAAGAGGGGGCTGATAAGTGATACCACTTTGGCCCTTTAATTTTGTCCATGTTTTAAAGTTATAAGTATTATATGAATACATTCTATGTCTATATGTGACGATATCTGTGTATGTAACTATATCCATCCATCCATCCATCCATCATCCATCCATTATTCTTCCATCCATCCATCCATTATCCATCCATCCATCCACCCATTATCCATCCATCCATCCATCCACCCATTATCCATCCATCCATCTATCCATCCATCATCTACTCACCCATCCATCCATTCATTCATCCATCTATCCATCAATCCACCCATGATGAAGTCCTTTTGGTCACTGCCTCTATTTCGAGCCCTTTCTCTAGATCTTTTCCTTCCTATGTATGTAAATACATAGGATCCTACAGGAAATTTATAGTAGTTTTTCCCTTAAAAATATGAAGAGTAAAACACTATAAATAATAGCGAAGCACATAGGCCATTCTGCTCTTTTTCATCCAGTACTGTACATTGGAGGTCATATCCATTCAATTCATACACATTCTTTCTTTGTTGAGTATTCCACAAGGTAGTGATTAAAAATAAACCAAGCACGTGTTGAGTGATAACTACCTGTCAGGCACCATTCTAAACAATTAATAGGCATAAGCTGTTTCATTCTCTCAACAGTCCTACGCGACAGGTGTTCTCCTGTGATCTCCATTTTACAGACGAGAAAAATGAGATTTAGAAATATTAGGTATGTGTTCAAGGTCATATTATATTTAAACTTCTGCAGCCTCGTTCTAAAATAAATTCAGCCACAATCCTATATATGACATTACTTATCATATTATATATGACTGTATACTGTTACATTACTAGGATAATATAATATACCCTTACAGACATTCCATAATTTATTTAGCCATTCTTCTATTGATAGATACCTAGATTTCCAATCTTTTTTTTTTAAGAAACATATAAATTTTATTTTTATTTTGTTGTACATATTGGTTGTTCTCACCAGACTTGGGACATGAACCTGGGTCCTTGGGATGTATGCTTGGCCTGAGGCAGCTGACCTGCTGCTGCCCCAGGGCATGCCACCATGCTTTTCAATCGCATTCTTCTTACAACAAGTTCTACAACAAATAGTCATTGTACCATCCCTCAGTTCATATGGACAAATAGTTCTCTATGGCAAATATACACTTGGAATGGTTGGACTTCAAGTATGTGTGGTTACCCCCAAATGCTTACTTCCTTTCATTTCATTCGCTACGCACCAGGCCCTGTACCAAAGTCCTTCTTTGTGTGTCAGTCACCCCTGCGGCCTCATGAATGACCGGAGGCCAGAAGAGTGAAACTGCTCACTCCAGCTCACTGCTAACACCCTGCCGGCTTTCTTCAGAGCCTCGTCTCACTGAGTCTGTCTCTAAAACTTGTATTCTGAATCGGCCTCTTGAAAAGGCCAAGGACTAATAAGATGCTTTAGACTTGGTGTGCTGCTGCCCCACATTGTGTTTGATCTCTTGCTGTTGGAATTCTCCTCCCTATTCTCCTTTTTGAGTTTCTTCCATAGCCAGCCTCTCCAGCCCCTGCCTCCCCTGTGACCCAGCATGGTCCTGACAAACCGTGATCTCTCCTTCTAACTGCTGACCCAGCCTCTCGCCAGGGAGTCCATGGTTCCCAACCTTTCAACACCGTGGACTGGCTAGATGAACTTCCCTTCCACAGATTCCATGTTTGGAAAAGTGACCCATTACCACTTCATGTATTGAGTGTTGACTATCATTAAAGAAACCAGTTAAACTTCCTCACTCCTGATCTGAGTCACTATTCTGACATAATCAGTAATACACTCATTAATTGCAGCCCCAAACCCAGAAACCTGGTGTTTTCTTAAGCTTGGGACGCATTCTCGGGTGACTGATGGTAGTGTGGGATTTGGATGGCTTCGGGAAAAGGAGCTGAAAATAGCTCCAGGACCCCTTAGTAGGTGATTTTTCTGCTCCCCTGGAAGAACCGGTCTGTAGTGTTTCTCTCTCTTCCGTGTGCGTGGGCCCATGTGCACCACTCTTGCCAGCTTTCTAGGTTGTGTGTGGATTGCAAGGCTGGGACAGGTGACTGATGTGTCCTGGTCGAGTGACATATTCTTCCAGAGGACGTGACGGGGGTTTAGGTATTTGCTTTCCTGGCTGAATCTCGGACAGGCTGGAATAGACACATCTTGATTTTAGCTCAAGGGACTCACAGCATAGCGTTTGACAAGAGGTCACGGGGCGTCTACTCCAGCTGTCGCGGAACTAAGAGGTCTTTTAGTTCGCTTGCTGACCACTCAGTGTCTGGAGTTGTGAAGGGGCCCCGAGAATCTTTCCGGGTCCATTTATAAGCCATCTGTGAAGCCGGGATGGTTCGACTGTCACAGCCTGGACGGTCCATGTGGGCCGGCACATGGTTCTGAGTTATGCTCACATGGGGAAGGGAAGATTTGGCCCCGAGGACCTCCAGGTAAAGTTCTGCTGATGGAAACACAGAGCCCTCAGCTGACAGGGGCAGGGTGGTGTGTGTGGGGCAGGGATCCTGAGCAGACAAGAGCCATTCCGGAACCAGAGACCTTAAAATGCATGCCAATGATCCTCTCCCCTTCCCTGGCAGGGAGGGCGCCAGGCACCCAGAGCCCAGCTGCCGGCAGAGCCAGGCTCATTCATTCAGAAAGCTCTGGGTGCCTGCAACCAGCCCCAGCTCTCTCTCTGGGGAGATTGAGGTGAGAGGAAGGTGAGCCTAGCAACCTGGGTCAGACTTCCTGAGGACGTGGTTCTGAGACGTGAGGGATCATGGGTGTTTGTCTGAAGTGCTGACCTTTCCTGAGTCAAGAGAACTCCATTTTCCCATCAGGAGCAGCATAGCCTTTGAGATAGAGAAAGATAGCAGCTCACCTGTGAGCTTGGCTGCTCACCAACTTGGGCAAGGTCTCTGGCCTCAGTTTTCTCATCTGTAAAATGGGGCGGTGGAGGGGGATAATAGTACCTAGTAAGTAGCTCATGGGGTTGGTGAAGAATTCACAGGAGACCTTTAGCACACAATCTGCCAAGGGCTAAAAGCTCAATAAATGTTAGCTTTTAGTAGTGGTGTTGCTATATACAGTGACCCGTGCATAAGAATGTTTCCATCGATGACGCATAACACCGGTGGTACTTACAGGTACCACCGCCTAGGTGTGCAGCTGGGCCATACCATACAGGTTTGTGTAAATACACTCAATAACCTCTCCAGAAGGCCGAAATCACCCAATGATGCCTTTCTCGGAATACAGCCCCGTCGTTAACAGACACATGGTTCAGATGGAAGAACAAAGATGCTATTTTCTGTGAGGAAAATGAGTGATGCGCTTTTCCAGGTCACATACAGAGAGCTGAGTGTCACAATTACGGCTCTTTGACCACCCCTTCCCCAGGTCTGAGATTTTCCCACTTTGTCACACTGCCTCCTACAGAACACAGAAACACTGGTACATTCCCTACTTGTCTGGTTCTAGTCTCCAGTCCACTCCCCACCGAGGAGACAGGGTGGGCCATCATTCCCATTCCACAGCTGTCCACAGTGACAAGTGGTTCAGGATCACGGCCACACAGTGACAGGGACTGGAACCCACGTCTTCTGAGGCCGCGTCCTGCATTCTTTCAAGGGTCCCCATCCCTCTTGGGGAAGCACATCTGCCTCTGGTTGCAGAGGTCGGATATGCTGGGGTAGCTCATGGAGGGCCTGGGGCATGGAAGGCGATCCTGAACTTGGGGTGAGTCTCTACCCCTGGTCCGCATCTACCCCCACCAGAGCTGGAGATACAGCATTGGTCTGGAGTCAGGACAGCTGGGTTTGAATTCCTGATTCCTCACCTTGGTGATGTCAACAGTTCTGGATTTGGCTATTAGCTGTCAGACAGCAGGATTGGCTCTCTGTAGCATGAATGCAGTTTGCTCACGTCTTTATAATACTGTTTCCTGTGTGCCTTCTGTGGGGCAGGTGTTTCTGGCTCTCAGTCCCTTCAGGGCGCTCTAGTGTCCATGAGTAATTGAATATCTAAATCCATCCAGGACACCTTGTAGGAGGGAACGTCTCTAGAAATGTGGTCTGTTAAGATAAGAGCCAGGATCTCTGTGGTTGGAAAAGTGGATGAGGGTTTCGATGGAACAAAACCACTAATGAGCTGAGATACTTTATCGGATGACACATTTGACCACCGACTGCCTGTTGGAGCAGAGCTGATTTACCAGACAGATGGCCACCTGGCAGGCCTTGTGGATGACTACAACTAAAAGTCAAGGTCACTTGGGTGTCTGTCGTTGGATCGCTGGAGGGTTTGGTAAAAATTCCAGTGAACCCCGTTCATACCACTCCCGAAGTTGGCACAGATGAGAAGAGATGGCAACTCCCTGCTCACCAAGACGAGACCTTCCCCGTCCACTGTCTCCCTGGGCTGTCCTTTGCTCCAGAAAATTGGCTAATGGCTCCACTGAAACATCTGTAGCACAGAAGACTGCTTTCATGGGAGACCAGCTCAGATGAAGACCTGTGATTAAGATACTTGTGATCTGATGGCTGTGTTGTTTCCAGGGATGAGGAAGGGTTTGGAAGATGCAGCTCAGACACATGCCTTACTGGGCAATCACCATCCATTCCCCAATCTGCTGACAGGACAGAGACCACCCCAGATCCTACGAATGTAACTTCCTGACACAAATGTCCACCAGGAGGACTGAGAGATGCGAGGGAACCCCAGCATCCCAGATTGTTCTCTGTGGTGCAGTTCTGAGAAAAAGGGTACAGGGGGAAAATGTTGACCCTGAGGTGGACATCTGTAGGTCTGGGTTTTGGTTTCTCCTTTGGTTGGTTCTCTCTTGGCCTGGGTTTCCTCACCTGTCACTGGTCAGATCACACTGCAAGTGCTTATGGAGACCAGTCTCAGAAGCTGTTTGCACAGTAGACATATTAAACCTATTGAAATATTACTTACATCCATCCATCTATCCGTCACCCATCCATCCAGTCATCCATCCATGTGGTTCCCATGTCTCACTTTGGAAGACGACATAGCTACCAAATTTATTTCTTTAAGACAAAACCCCAAACAATGGGTAGCTCTGATGCTAACTAGCAACTCCTCTGGTTTTGAAGTAGGGGGACGGCAATAGAGACTGGTGGTGACTGTGGTGAACTGAAAAGTTCATGCTGCCTCTTTTCACAGGGACAGTGACATCCACTTCCCATCTATCCAAATGTGATTCCAGGGTGACAGATTTCCAGTCTCTTAGGATAAGCTAGAAATCCAAATTTCTGGCATAAAATCTGATTTTTAAATGTTGGCACAATCGAAAAGAAACATAGGCACACGTGTAGGCCAAATTATATGTACACATTTCATGTCCCTGAGTCAGATTCCATTCTATGGGTCACTCGTTTTGTGACCTGGAGTCCAGAGACTCCTGCATTTCCTTCAGGTTATAGGGGTCTTTGTGTGGATAGGACCAACTGCTTTTTCAGTCAAAACAATCTCCCCTTGCCTCGGTGTCCCCAGAGACCATCACTCACATGCTCGTCACACACTTTCTGCACCCAGCAGAGATGGGGAAGAGCACAGGCCCTGGGTGGCACTCGGCCCCATGCATTGCTAGTTGTTTGAACCAAGCAAGCCAATCTCTCCCAGCCCCATTCCCAGCCCCATGGAGGATGCGATGGTATGGTCTGAACCTCACAGGGTTGTGGGAGAATTCAATGAGATCACGGGATTTGCAGGCTTGGCCTCTTGCCTGGCACTTAGTGAGGGCTTGATCAATGTCAGCATCGTATTCTTACTCCTGGGGCTGTCCCGTAGAGGGGCGCTGGCTGGAGAGCAGGGAGGCCCATCTTAGACAGCAGCTCACTGCCTGATGCACAGTGGTCACGCCATCAGATATCTTGAGTGAATGAGGACCCTTCAGAGAGAGTGCATTCCTGCCTTTTCAGGCCTGGGTGGACTCAGTTGGTGTGTGTGTGTGTGTGTGTGTGTGTGTGTGTGTGTGTGTGTGACAGAGACATACAGAGACAGAGAGAGGCAGAGAGGACTCCATTTAGACAAGCTGGGTGCTGACCACTAGCTCAATGACAAAAAGCTGTTGGAAGCTGCTGAGATTGCATGCTCAATGGGGACTGTCTTGGAACAGAAAACAAAAGCCACTCCCCACCCCTGCTTTTCTAACAGAGAAGACAAGTGAAGGCTTGGGGAACCCAGATGTGAGTGTGCTACCATCCTGGGGTGTCTGGGAAGCTCAAGGATTTTATTTCTTCTGGGCGCCTTTGAGCCGGAGGAGACTCCTACAGGCTGTTGAGACTGATGCCCACCTGGATAGTCAATATCTGTGTTTCATTCTGCTTAAAAAAGTTAACCCCAAACAGTTCAGATTCCTTCTGCCTCCCTGGGTGAACTTTCTTTGCGGGCAGCGCACAAGTGGGAGAGGAAAGGGGTGAATGAGCCTCGCACCCCACCGTCCAGGAGAAAGAACATGGAGAGCCACGGATGTCGGCTAAGTCTGTAATTAAAATGTTTCTTGGAGCTGCATTTAGAAAAAAGGAAAACTAGCAGGGAAATTAATGGGAGTAGTCTTCTGAAGCCCAGATAGCCAAAATATTTTCATTTCAACATGCTTATGAATTAAAAAATTATTTGTGAGGTTTTTACAAGCTTTTGAAATCCCGGGTGTAATTTATGCTCCTCGCACATTTCCATCTGGACCAGTCACATGTCAAGTAGCTCCCTGTGGTTTGTGCCCACCACGCTCTTGGGACAGCGCAGAACAGGATCATTTTTGCAAAAGCAAAGCATCTTTTTCCCTCTTCCTCGCTGTTTTGTGTGCCCAGAGATGGAGAAAAACTAGGGGTGCCTGGGGCCCATTAAGCTCTGACTCAGCTTTGTTACAAGTGACTTCTAGGCCCTGTGGGTCCCATACAGGGAACCCGTGTGCTGTGATGCTACAGAAGTCATCAAACTCAGGGCTCTCAGGCGACAAAGTGAGAAACCGAGGTCCCGAGTGGTGGAGAAGTTTGACTTGAGAGAGTGAGAGCTGGAACTGGACTCAAAATGGAATGGTACTCAATACTCTCACACATTTATTGAATCATTTGAATATTTCAAGACCTTTTCATGCCTTCTTTTCTTCAACTCTCCTGACCCCTCCAGGAGGAGGGGTTTTGCAGGCAGAGCACTCTGGGCTTAGAAGCATGAACTAGTAAAGCAGCGAGGATCGGCAACAGTAGTTTGAAGAACATTGTGATTTATTCTACTATGTACATAAGCCTCCATGCCATCATCATCATTCCATTTACAGATGAGAAGACTGAGCTGGAGAGAGGCTGAGAAATGTACTTCAAATGCAGCTCAAACATGGTAGGGCCAGGATTTGAACCCCAGCTACCTGACTTCATCGTAAAATGCCCAGGTCACCCAGCTGTGCCAGGCTCCTGAGCTTTCTTTACTGCCCTACTCTACTGCCTTCTCTTGTTTCTAGACCCTTCTTCCTCCTTGGGCTGCCGGTCAGGACCAGAGCAGGAGGCTCTGGACGCCAGCATCCATGGAAGGACCCAGGCTGAGCGGGCACCACCCTGTGGCTTGGCCGCTTCCCTGTCTCCCCAGCCCACGAAGGCGAAATTCCTGGCTCAGCGAAGTAGGGTGGGAAGAACACTTGTCCATGCGCCTTCCCCTCTGGGTGAGGTCGGTGTACCAGGTTGGAACGTGGTATGTGTCTAATTGCAGGGGGACAGGCTGAGAGGATTAACACTCTTTAAATAGATACCAGAACACTAAGAATAGCCTCACTGCCTGGAAATGAGTCTGTTTGCCTACAGGCCTGTGTGAGCTAGCCCACTCATTAGGTGCTCAATAAACGGGGGACCGGCAGGTACCCGCAGGTCTTGAAAATGGGTCGCCGGGGGAGCACTTACCAGTAAGACTGTGCTCTGTAGAACAAGAACCTCAGATGGAGGTGATCTGCAGGCTGGAGACCTCTGTTACTTTGTCTGCTTTTCTTGTCCTGAGGTCAATGTCTTATCTTTGGCCAGGGGACAGCAGGCAGTCAGAATGCCAGGGAAAGATGAGTTCAGGATGCCTGCCCCTTATTTCTGGCTTGTTGTCTGCTATCCCAGCAGGTTAGAAAGATGGCAGTGACTTCCTTTAGTTGGAGGATCGTGATTTGGCATTCCCTCGAGTACTTGTCCTTCCAAACGGGAGCCTCCCTGAGAATCTGATTCCAGCTCTACACATAAGTTCTAGAGGTTCTGAGTGCCTCCTGCAGTCCACCTGTCATGCCCCGTCTACCCAGTTTAGCTCTTGTCTTCGAGACTCTCTGAGACCCCCAATGATGGTACGTTAAAACAAAAGGAAACAGAAGAGGGAGTGGGGATAACTTAGCTAAGTGAACCCCAAGTTGTCTGAAAGTGAGGGGCATGCAGACGCAGCGATTGCTTGGAACGTTCTGGTGAACGAACTGACTGACAGGTAGGTGTCTTGCCTGAGAAGCACAGGACTTGCAGGGTCCCCATGTCATGGTTCACAGCTCTGGGCAAAGCAAGACCAGACACTCCCAGCCTGTGCTGCATATCCAGTCTGCTCACGTTTGTACAGGAGTCTTGGCGAGCGAGGGTGCTGGGGGTCAGCATGGCGGGGCAGAGAAAGGGCCCAGTGCCCCCACGGGCTGGGACTGCAGGCCTGGCCCTGCTCCCTCTGGCTGTGGGATCCCCTTGGAGGCCAGTCCTGCAGTGCATGAGAAATCTCTGTCCTAAGCATTGACAGGCGAGTCTGGCTTTTGGGGTATTTAAGGAGAGCAGGGTGGGGCTGGCCCAGGGGACGGCTGGGTGTTGGCCCACCCCAGCCCCAGGCCTGGGCCTCCTGCGTGGTCCCCATCTCAAGCACCATTCACTCCCGCCGGAAGAGCCCACAGCCCACGTGATGTGGCCAGACTGAGGGAAAGCCTCTGGAGGAGGCGGCTCCACCTGGGCCTGGAGAGGGGCCCTGTCTGGCTGAGAGAGGCAGGTAGGCCTGGGAGGCCAGCCGGGCTGGGACTGGGAATGCATTCCTTGTCATGAGGCACTGACGCCACGGGCCAGGCAGGCGTCGGACTCCTGCCCCTCCTCACCCCTCCTCCATAATTTCCTATTTCCTGCCTCCTTCTCCTCTGACAGGGCTATAAATAACCCTGAGGCCGGCCTGGGGCTTAAGTACAGGTGAGCCAGAGAGAAGTGGAGGACGAGGGGAGCTTCCACTTAGCCAGGGGGCTGCAGGGGTCAGGTTCCTCCCAGGATTTTGTTTTCTTGTTTTTCCCACTAGGCAGTGAGGGAGTGAAAGTGAAATAATCCGTGTTGGTTTGAGGCATCTCGGCCTCCCTCAGCTGGTGTTGAGGGATTGTAGGGTCACACCTCCAAGGGGCTGTCTTTCTGCTGCTGCAAATCATCAGGCCCCGGGCTGGAACGAGTTGCAGAGAAGGCCTCTCAGAAGGCCTCTCCGGATTCTCAGAGCCACATGCCTTGCGGGCAGGACCCGGGGCCTCCCAGCGAAGCCCAGCCTGGTGCAGAGGCCAACACGCAGACTGCTGTGTCCCAGCTGCTTCCTACTTCCTAAATCTCTAGTTCACTGAGACCCTGAGGAACCAGCCTTGACCGCTGTCATCTCCCAGTCTGGCTCTCTCCCACCCAGTGGGGTATCTGCTTTTCCATGACTGTGTCAGGTCCACGCTTACATGCCTCATGCACACGTCCATTCCTTGAACAAAGGTTTATTGAGCAGCTACTATGTGCTAGGCTCCGGGCGAGGTGCTCAGATTACAGAGGGGAATCGGCCATGGCCTCTACCTTCCAGGCCATGGCTCAGCCTGTGTCCTGTCTAGGCTGTGGATCTTCCCTCCTTTCTCTACAATTCTAACTTGGACAATCAAGGTCCTGCAGGATGGACACTCAAGGGTCTGATTCCCATCACATCTTTTGTGTCAAAAACAAAAAACAAAGTATAAGGCAATTTGAAAAAGTGTCAGGTGGGGATTCTGGAGAAGGAGGCCAATGCATCAACTTCCTTGTAGACTGCTCATTGCCTGACTTCCTTTTCTGTCCCTGAGTCCAAGGGAAGATCTTGCACCCAAGACGGTGCCCATTTGACCTCAAGGCTTCCTTGGAAACCCTTCAGCTTGGTTTTTGGTCATGCTTCGCTGGAGACCAAGAGCATTGGGAGTGTGCAGGTTAGTTTTTGGTGACACCTAGAACCTTTTTCTGATTTCCATGAAGTGGTATGGGTATGCTAAGCTCCCAGCTTAGCAAAGGCTCTGAGTCGGACCTCTCGCCAGGCCAGGCCTCTGGGAGCCTGGCTGTGTGTTCAATGTCCTCAGTCCCTCTGGGCATCTCCACAGTCTTCCCTTCTTTCTCCACTCAGCACGCTTGCATGCGTGTATGTGTGTGTATGTGTTTATATGTGTGTAGGGTTGTGTGTGTTTATATGTGTGTGTGTGTGTGTGTGTTTATGTGTGTGTGTGTGTGTGTGTGTGTGTGTGTGTGTGTGTGTGTGTTCCCGTTCTGCCCGTCCACCCGTTCTCTCGGCAACACCTGGGTGCCTAGCGAACCTGAGCCTGGGATGGGGCCTGGCATCAGGGACAGCTGGCGACCCAACTTGTTGCCATTTGTTCACCCTGCTCACTTCTGCGACAGAGGGGCAGTCCCCAGAGTCAGCCTGAGACTTCACTGACTCATGCTAATTGCATTATCCTGATTCTACAACACACATGCTCAGGGGAGTCACAGGCCCCAGGGAGTTCAAGTTTGGCATCCGCAGGAGCTGGCACCTCAAGGTGCCAAGGAAGCACCTGGCTCAGGGTGGGGCTTGGGGTTTGAGACTGTTCTAGAAGAGGCTGAGAGAAGCTGGCTCACACCTGCTTGTCTTCCATCTCTGTAGATGTTTGGTTCTTGGAAGGAGGGAAGGAAGCATGCTGCTTACTTCTTAGGCGAGAAGCACTGTGTAAACAGCAGAGAGGTTGAGCAGGCTTCGCCAGACCTTGCTAGTGAATTCTCTCACTATTCATTTTATAGGCGATAAAAAGCAGGGAGAGACACATTAATTGGCTTTGAGGTTACTGAGCCAAGCATGACCAATCTGAGAAATCCAGGTGATTTCATGCTTTTCCAACTCAGGCCTGCACTAGAGAATGTCCTATTTCTGAGCACAACACACCCTTCCAGAGGGCTGCCGAGAGAGAATGGAGGGTAGTAGAATGAGACGGAACTTGGGGTAAATAGGCTTAAGGTTCAATCTCAGCTCTGCTTTCACTTGGGCAGCTTTGACTTACAATGTTGAAAAATCTGAGTGACAGTTTCCTGGAAATGGAAAGAGACCCCAATTATAATGCAGGGCTGAGAGGAAGTTGGAGAAGACGTGTCAGCCATGCCAGGGGCTCTCAGCCAATGAGGACCTGCAGCTAAAATTGAAAAACAAATTCTTGACTTTCTAACAAAGATCCACCTTCTCTCCTGCTAACCACTAAGATATCATCAGCGCCATACTCACAAGGAGCAAAGCCAAGAGAGAGTTGTTTTGGGGAATGCCTGGTGGCTTAGGTGCTAAGTCAGAGCCTGGGGTGCAGACCATATAAAAATCCTAAAGCCCAGACACCTGGGTTTGGGTTTACGGCTCAGGGGAGCAACCAAATGAACAAATAGATCAATAAAAGTGCTTGTTTTTCTTTTCTCTTCCTGCCTGCCTTCATTCCACTTGAAAAAACAAAAAGGTTGTGTGATCCTTCATGGAGATGGAGTTTACAAAAATGGATATAATGGAGAGAGCAAAGAAATGTCAATCACTTGGTGGACAGAGAATGGGGTGGAGATCTGTCTGCTCTGGTCTTAAGGCCTGTTCTAGAGCAAAGAATTAAGATGTTTCAACTGAAGAATGAAGAATGTCTGTCAGACAGATGAGCTGGGGGACTGAAGACCCAGAGAGGCGAAACCCTCCCGAGGTGGGCAGGGCTGGTTGGGAAGAGGGAGAAGGCTGTTTCCCATGGTTGGATTCTGGGACAGGTAATTTATCAATGTCCCATGTAGCCCCTCTGGTCAGCCTGTGTCCCTCTCGATGGAGGAGACAGGACCCTGTGTGGGCCCCCAGCACTCAGCCCCTCCACCTTAACTTCCAGCAAACGGTCAATGTCCCCGGCTTGGGTGGAATCCTGGTATTCACGTCCCCATCCTGATGACGGGGAAGCAACCGGCGTGCCCTCTCTGAAGGACAGTCTGGCCCTGACAACAGGAGCCTCCAAACTCTGCATATTCTTTACCCAGCACTCTCATTTCTAGAGATGGAGGCCAAAGAAATAACTAAGCGAAGAAGTCCAGTCCTCCATGGTTCATAACCCCACAGAGAATGAATGTCTATCACAATTAGATGACTTGACGGTGCCTTCCTACTGGGGACTTCTGGGTGACCATAACACAGCTTGAGGGTCGTTGCTCTATGATGATGTGGGGATATTTCCAGGATGCACTTTTGTAAAGGAAGCCCATTGGTTAAAAAAGGAAACGAGTGCAGATGTGTTTCGATGCTGAGAGGAGCGTTTGAGTGACTACATACCAAAATGTCAGCACTGATTCTCTCTGATTGTGAGATCTGGGGTGATTTCAGTTTTGACCAGTGTTTTTATGAAAAAGAAAATTTCACAACAGTGACACATTATTTTTATCATCAGGTAAAAAGAACAATGGTAGGAAAGCAGGGACTCGGGGATCCCCCGGATTTGGGGTGAGAGCTCTGTTGTGGGATGCCTCAGTGGGGGCCCCCTCCCCCTGTGTGGGCTCTCACATTTGGTTCTGGAGATGGGAGGATGCTTGATCTTTGTGCAGTCCCCTGGGAGCCTTCACTGCCCACCTGCCCTGCTCTCTGGATGTGAGCCCGATCTCCTGGCTCTGAGGGACCTGCAGTGGTGGGGAATTCCTGAGATTTTACAGGGAGGCAGGAGGCGGGGTTCCCGGTGGGGACTGTGGGTGGGGTGGGTTTCCTCTGTTTATTGTCTAAATAGATGATCCAGATTTGCACCTGGGGGGCTGCCAAAGACAGTCACCTCTGAGAAACCATTTCTGTCCCAGCCTGGAACTAGACAGTGTCCTGTGAACAAGCAGAGCTGACCAGGCTTGGAGGGGTCCTCTGGAGGTGGGTGGGTGCCAGGAGCAGGAAAAGCATTTGGAGGGAAGGAGAACTTGGGCCTTGGGGCCTGGGTGCTGGACACATAGCCTGATGACTGACTGTGGTCAGAAGAGACTGGGTGGGCTCTCCCGGGGGCAGAGACAAGGACCTGGGCTGCAGCCCTAGAGGCACCCCCACTCATCCGTGCGGTCTCAGACAAATGACCCAACTCGGAGCCCCCATCCCCACCTCAGAAATGGAGTCTCCCTGGAATCCCTTGCCACTAGGTGATTGTGGGTCGGGGCTGGGGGGGTGTCTTCTGAATCCTATGGATGTGAAGGTAATGGAGGGCCATCTTAGGAAGTCAACATGAAAGGCAAAAAGTCATGTTTAGAATGTTAGAGAACCTTAGATTTCTCTAAAACACAGTTCCAGTAAGTCCATAGGCACCAGTTCATCCCTCGCCATTGGGCCAGGCCCCACGCCCTTCTTGAGAGCCTCAGATGGGCCTTAGACGTTTTTCAAGGGAGGGTCAGGGAGCGGTCACATGCTGTCTCTTGGGACCCACAGTCTACACGGGCCAGCCCCACCTGAGACAGCAGACCCCTGGCTGGACTCATTTGGGAATCAGGCGTGAGCACCCTCACATTTCAAAGTATATCATTTTCTTCACAGTAACATTAAAATAGACATCATCTTACGCTCAGCAGAAACACTGGTTCAGAGGTGAGAGGCGCCCTCTCCGGCACACGTACAGAAGGAAGCCACTTTTACTAGCTGACTGGTTGTGATCGGCTTCGCTTCCCACGAAACCTGATCTGTTTCCTCTCCTCTCAAAGCCATGCTTTTACTGCAGGACCAGTGTTGGAGGCCAAAGCTTTCACTACTGAGGAAAAAGAAAAAAGGGACGGCAATTGCATTCACTCTTGGACCGAAAGGGATGCTCCCTCCCTATCCGCACGGCATACTAAAACTGCCTGGGACAGCCAGAGCGTTTCAAAGTCACCAGGGGCACACGGAAGCAGGCCTTGTCTGGGGAGGCGGCCTCCTCCGGTGGCATGAGGACATACACGGCCGGGCTCCTCTTGTCTCTGCCTGTCTTAAATGATCACCCAAGACCTTGTAAAACACTTTGAAGTCGCAGGGTGAGTCCCGCGAGGCAGAAAAGGGATGGGGCTTAGGGAGACGGGGACTCTGTGCCAGGTCTCACTGCTGGCTGTGGGTGTGGGCGAGGGGCAGGGTCTCTGCGCAGGAGGCTGCGGGGAGGTAGGCATGAATATGGGATCGGAGGAACCCTGCTTCATGCGTCCTTAGTTTTGCTCAGTGTGAGACGCAGGTGCCAGTGGAGTGGCAGGTGGGAAGGGTTTGCTGATTTAGATTCAATTTAGATGAAAATGACAGACTTAACAAGTGATACATTTTGGAACCAAAGAAAACCAGATAAGTGTGTCTGGAGGTCTATATGCGTCTGTGTTTGTGTCTATACCATCTACATGCATCCGTGTTTGCATCTATGTGGATCAACATTTATGCCCGTCTGTGTGTGTCTCCACAAGCAGAAGCCGCGGAGTGCTGATCACTGAGGTTTTGTAAGAGTCCCCACGTTGTCTAATGAAACTGAAAACAATGTAGCCACTAAGGAGGGAAAAGAAACAAGCTCAACCACAAGTATGTTCTTGTTTCTTCTGAGTCCATCCCCTAAGACACTCCCACGTGCCACTGTCCAGGGGTCTCGAGGAGCGCAGGAGAAGTCTGGCAGCGAACACAGAGGAAGGCAGCAGAATTGCAACTGGACAAAAGTGGGAGTTGAGGTTATTTCAGAAATTATCTTCTTGTTGAGTTTCCCTCTTTTTTTTTTTTTTTTTTTTTTTTGCATCTCCAGCTTCTCCTCCATAAACTGGCATTCCTTATATGAAAAACTAATAACACAAGAAAATAAAAAGCAGAGAGAAAGCCCCTGAAAACATCCAGGCATTGTGTGGGTCAGGCGCTGTCGTCAAAGCCCCATGCCCCAATCTTATGTCATTAAATTCCATCCGTGGGGCGCTAGACACTTCAGTGTCCTTACCATCCAGGTTACAGGTCCCTGAGCTCCAGAGACATTAGCCCTTGTGTATTTTTAAAGCTGGCTCCTCTGTGCATCACATCCTGGGGATGATTCTCTTCTCTGCACTTCCAGGCATTTTGAGATCGTTTTCCATCTGAGCAGGTTTTCAGAGTCCTCACCCATTCACCTCGTGCCAGGTGGTCCACTAGTCAGCCCCAAGCTTGTCACCTCGAAGGAGTCAGTGAGTGAGTGACTGACGGCGGGCACGGAGCCAGGCGTTTTCATGTCCCTTCTCTTGCTTGTCCCCATGACAGGCCTGAGAGGCTGCTGTCACTGTCTCTCTCTGACGCCACTTGAGAAAACCTAGAGGCAGAGACAGCTTTGACTCTATACTTCCAGCTTCCAAGCCAGTGCTTCCCACCTGGAAGGAAGAGAACTGAGCCCACGAGAGGCTTTCTGCGTCCTGGGACCTGTTTTCTTGCGGGGTGCTGAGGCCCTTCTGAAATAAAAACTCCCTAAGAGATCAGATCTCCAGCCCTCCTGCTCTTTCCTTCCCAGTCCTGAGAGTGTGGCCAGAAGCGACAAGCTCTGGCCAGGAGTCCAGTGAGTGTTTGCGTGGCATCAGCTTCCCCACATTGCTGGGTGTTAACTTACCCCCGTCCGGCACCAGCAGCAAAAGCAGAGCCAGGCGTGGCAGAGAGCAAAGCTCTGGGTTTACATCTGTGAATTCATGTGGGTTGGACAGCTGCAGGGCTCAGGCCGCGCAAAACCCGCTGCCCTCCCCGTCTCCTTGAAATGCAAAAGGAGCCCAGTTCCAAGTCTCCAGCCGCAGGCCCTGCAAGTTCCTACTTGTACCAGAGGATTTGAAACCATGTGCGGACACACGCCTCCTCCCATGCCTGCGGACTTCTCGGTGTCAGCATGAATCTCCTGGGGTTCTTCCAGGACCCCGGAAGGTGGGCAGGGGACGGTGGCTATGACTGTTATTAACCCCTTTGCTTTCATGCCAGTCCCCATCCCACTCACTTTCCAAAAAGCAGCCAGAGTGATCTTTGAAAAATGTCAGTCAGATTTGGTCAGTGCCTTGTTCAAAGCCTTCCCATGGCTTCTGCCTCCTGAACACATTCTAGAAGGTTCTTTGGGATCTAGCCTTTCTTTCCTGACTTTGCTGTAATCACACTGGTCTTCTAGCTGTTCCTTTTTTTTAAGAAAAGGTTCAGGCAGGAATGAAGGCAAGTAGGCAGGATGGCAGGAGGAGAGAGGAGGAAGAAGCATTGTATTTTATTTTAATTTAGTCGTTCACACCAGTTGTTTCCCGGAGATCTGGGACTGGAACCCAGAGGTGTGTGGTCTGCACTCCTTTGGAGGCAACTGACCTAACCGCTGCTCCACTAGGTCACACCCTAGCTGTTTACTTCTATGCCTTGGACACCAAACGTGTCTCTCAGCATTGGAACCTGCTATCTCTTCTCTCTAGAGCATCATGTCTCTAGGTTTTCCTTGACTGTTTATCATGAAGATGTCAGCTTGAATGTCACCATCCCTGAGAGGCCTACCCTGCCTACCCTACCGTGAAATACCAGCCAGCACCACCACCGTTCTCTGCCCCCCTGTTCTCATAGCATCAGACCTCATATTGGGTACGTGTATACTGGTTTGTCTGTGTGCCCCTCAACTATGTCAGCACTAAGAGAAGTGACATCTCGTCTGTTCACTGCTTAGCACACACTTGAAACTGATCTTTGTTCCGTGCACATATGAAAGCTCGTGGCTAAATGAGGAAGCTGGGGCTCAGGCAGGTGACATGTCTTCCCCAGCGTACCCACTTGTGAGTGGCCAGGCTAGACTCCAAGTCAGCTTGTATGCGCAGCCTCAAGTGGGGACAACTCAAGACAGAAAGTTCTTACAGGGCCACTTCAAGGCAGACAGCCTCTGGGGAGAACATTCTTTCATGTTGATGTGAAGCAGCAGATCTTTCAGAGACATGAACTTCTGGGAGATTCTGCCATCTGTTGGCCTTGGCCTGAGAGCCTGGGAAGGAGGTCAGCCATCCGGCCACTTGCCGAGCAGTGTCACTTGGGAAGGAAGGACCAGAATTTAGAAAAGCCTTTCCTATCCATCTAAATGAGGGTTCTAGAGCCACCGCCTGGGCCACATGAATTCAGAGACGTTAAGGACCTCTGTTCAATCTCTTTGTTCCTCAGTTGGGACAATAGTCCCAGGGATAGGGAGTGACTTGCATTGACTACCCAGGGGCTGCAGATCCAGGCAGCTCAAAGCAAGGCTTTCTGGTTCTGCTGGGACTTGTGGTCTGTTTGTGGTACTCACCTGGCTGGCCCTGGGGCCAGTGTGTGATGCCCCTCAACATAGCTTCCATATGTTTGGGTCATCAGCAGGCTGGACTGAGCTTTCCAGAGGCAACACTGGGTGGCAGAGAGGAGTGTGTTGGACTCCAAGAGTCTCTGACCAAGCTGGGCAGACAGTCACCTAGGAAATTCACACTGTCTGTCTTACTGGGGAAAGTGGCGGGGACGGAAATAAGGCAAATTGCTCTTTATTTCTCCATTACCCCAGGGCCTTAGGGCAGGTGGCTTGCTCCCTACAGTAGACTTGAGCTTGGTACCAGGAACCAGATAAAATTGGTTCTGCCTCCACCCTCCAGAGTGTACAGCAGAGCGGGCTGCAGAAAAAGGAGCTGCTGAATTCAACCTGGCTCTCCTGACAGTCCCGCCCAGCCCTGCTGACGTCAGCCCCAAGCCACAGAGGCATGGGTTGATGTTGAAAATGAAAAGGGGTCCCCTTTCTGAGCTGAACCTTCTTTCCACCAGCACACCTGCTGGTCCAAAGAATTGCTCCCCAGTTTATGATTCCTGGTGGTGAGGAAACAATACCCATCATTGTTACCAAAGAGCGGATGGCATAGGGAAACATGTTCCCTTTGCCCAGCTGAGTACAGCAGAAGGGACTGGGGGAGCGGCCCTCGGCATTGTGTCTTGGCAGGCCGCTTAACCTGGGGTTGGAGCGCATGTTCCCCGGGCTGTGGCAAAGCCACCCACCTCCTGTGCCATGGGGAACGGCCCTAAGTGGACTGCATCTGGGCTTTGCTTGACCACGGCCTCCCCACAGAATGCTGGCAGCTGGCGAGGCCCTCCTCCGGCCGGAACAATGCCAGGCTCTGGCCGCTGAACCTGGCCCGAGCAGGCCTGCCAAACTCATAGCTCCCAGGCCTCACTATGCACATCAGGTCTGGCTTCCCACACCCACGGCTTCTCCGCAAGGAAGGTTTGGGGGGGCTTGTTCACACACTCTGAAAGTCCACTTCGGGCTCACCCAAACTCCTAGCCCCGACCCCCCAGGGAGAGAGGGCCTAAGGGTGAGCTCTGATTCACCATGCGCCTCTCTGACCAAATCCAAGTTCATTGCATTTGGATTGATACCAGTTCATGTCCCTTGTTTCCACCTGACCTGAAATTGCAATGCTCTGAGCAGGAGGAAGTGGGGCAGCCGGCATTTTACGAGGGGACGCTGGCCGGCAGGCCGTGAGTGTGCAAGGCCTCATCTGGGTCTGCCGTAGTACTTTGCATTTTCCTTTCTCTCTTCTTGGAACAGCTTCGTTCTTTTTCTTACTTCCCTCTTGCCGCTTCCCTGGCCGGGGAATGGTGACTTCCATGAAATAAGAACTGTTGTCTCTGTTTACTGAGAGGTAACCGTGTCGGGCACTGGGTTCAGTTCCTGATGTTCAGAGTCATTTCAGCCCCACACAGCACCTCCTTTTCCAAGGCTCCCAGGAGTTCAACCATGTGCTTATAGGTCTAGCCCCAGGCCCTGGTGCCCAAGCTGTTACGGTCTTGATCTCTCAACAGCGCTTCCCTCTTCTGCCGAAAATGGGCTTCTGCTAAACCCTGGAACAGAAGCCTCTTGTGATGCAGCCTTTGTCATTTTTAAAATTGTGTTCTCTGAGCACAGATCGTGCACAGGCTGATGGGGACAGGTATGCAAGTTAAAGGGATTCCTAGTGGAAACCACCAGAGGGATCTGCAAACACCGCCCGCAGCCCTGGCCGCAGCTGGAATCCCACCCCATTTCCTGTACCCTGGCCTTGGGGCCAGGCACACGGACTGGCGGCTTCAGCTTCTCCCCAGTGGGCTCTGCAAGGTGTTTCCTGCAGATCTGACTGACCGTCTTTGCTGGCACGAGCAGAATCCGAGCAGAACATCGTGATCTGCTGGGCTTCAGCATGGACAAGTTCTTGTTTTTGTTTAGCTTTAAAAATAAATTTAAAAAATCTCTCCTCCCCCGACCCTGGGCCAGGGGCACGGGGGCATGAGAGAGGAGGAGAGAGACGGATGTGCAAAATATTGACAGAGCGAAGAAAGGTTGACTATTTCTTCTGTTTCAAAAATAGAAACCTCTGGGGCTGGGATACAGCTTGGCTGAGCTTGGGGCAGAAGGAGGTTGAAGTTGAGATCAGGAAAACAGCGTGGCCTCTTCTGCCTTAAAGTGTGTGTGAGTGTGGGGCGGGGACTGGTGTCCCGAGAAGAGCGGCTGCGTCAAGGAGAAAGAGTGTCCTCCTTTCTTAACAAGTAACTTGAGATCCTTTCTCTGCTCAAACCCAAGGGGTCATACGTGAGCACCGAACTCAGTGCTTTGTGAGAAATACTCTCTTCATGCTTGAAGGCGTTCTAAAACTTGTCCTGCCTGTGTTCAAGGCTCTCCAATCTCCAGAATGCCTTTCTATGGAAAAGCTGCCTTCTGCATGAAAGGAATCTCTCTGCTTTTTTTCTGAGCCACTCAAAGAGCGTGTGAAATAAGTCATCCGGGAAGAAGGGGGCAATGGGGGCCCCGTCCCACCCTACGGGAGAATTGGACGGACCTTCGGGAGAAGCGAGCTGTTTACTGTCTTAGCTTCTTTTACACTAAATCCTCAGGTCAGGGGCAGCTGAACTTTATTTTCCTGGCTCTGGGGACCCCCCACCCCCACCCCCACCACATGGTACATGTAAGGTTGTTAGCACACAGTCCTCACAGAGATGTTCTAGGAGCGCTTGTTGTTGTCGTTTTAATTGCAGTCATTTTGCTTTTACACATTAAAATGAACGCCTATGTATTGGTTCCCCATTCCTTGGATATATATCAACACACCCTGCCCTCCACCCCATGTGACCAAGTGCTCTCCACCATGGTCCCCTGGGTTCTAGGGCCATTTTTATTCCCTCTAAAGGAATCCATAACTGCAGAGATGAAACGGGAAGCCCCTCTTAGACTTCTTTTGTGGGCAGACATGAGAACAAGCAGGCCCTACCTGCACCCGCGGCCAGTGCTCCCACCAGGTGCTCTCGCCATCAGTAATAGCCCAGGTTTGTGAAAAATTCAGGAAGTAAGACACTCATTGGACTGTCTGCCTGGAGAATAAGATGTTACTGCACATGCACAAAGATGACGTGGCTCATAAGGAAGATGATTGCCTAGAGCCAAGCCCTGATGGACCTGGTGAGGTCACTGAGCTGCCAACTCGGTGCTCGCTGCTGCCCCCAGTGATGGCAACTGCAATTCCTCCAGCCTTCAAAGTGACCCAGAGACCTTGAAGACAAGACCATCCTAATGACATATTCAAGTCTGATCAACTTCTCCGTTCTAGATCTAGCCAACAGGCGGAACATGACGTTCTGGACCATCACTGAGGAAGGGAAAGTAGACCCCAAGAGACCGAGTGCATGAATTAGAAACAAACAGTGATTGCGAAATAACCTCAGCGCCGTCGGCTGCAATGAGCCCTCCATACATCCAATCCAATGCTTTCATTTTGCAGAATTAAGCAACAACAACAAGTAGGGTTCTGAGAGGGAATGAGCTGTCAAACTCACATGCCAATGAATGGAAGGACTGCAAAGAGAACCCAACTCCCAACTCCCATCTCAGGCTCTTCCTGCTGCTCAAAACTTAATATGTCCGAAGATCCTCCCTCCCCAAATTCCCTTACGTCCACATCTAAATAGGGACAGCTGTCTCAGAGACCAGGGAGCTATTTATTAAATCGCATCCACATGAGGAGACAGAATTGGTTTTGAAAGCACTAGGGATTTTTAAGGGCTGGTGTGGCGTTCTTAGACGGCGTGGCCGCTGGTAAGAGCTTTGTGCAGTGACCAGCAACCCGTGGGGAATTTGCCCTCATTACCCCCCAACACCGTTGGAAGACTAAAGGCCCCAAGTGGGACGGTGATGGTGCGGGGACCTGGAATCACATCAGAGGTGGAGAAAGGCCACCCAAATCTATGAAAATATTTATCTTGGAGCTAGCAGAGAGAACATGACCACGCTCTCCCAGTGTCTTGTTTGATGTGAGCCTCTGATACCAACGAGCTGGGGAAAGGCCACGGGGACGCGATGTGAAGAAGAATTCTGCGACGGTCACAGAATGGCTCAACGTGGAACAGGCTGATGTAGGAGAGATGTTTGAATACTTGCCCAGTTCACGCTGGGGTGGGATTGGAGAGGAAATCATAGGTCACACTGAGTGACTGTGGGGTTCCCACCCAACCGGAAGTCGGTGCCTGTGAAACGTGCCAGTGTCCCTACACCGTAGGCTTCATGGGGTCCTGGGAAGAGGGCAGGACCCCCAGGTCTCAGAGCGCCTCGGGTTCCCCGGACCGGCATGCTGGGTCTACCATGGCAGGTGGCAGACTCAGGTGATCCTGGCAGTCACTTGCTCTCACAAGCCTCGGTTTCTACAAGATGGCACTAATGATGGCGCTCACTTTATAGGGCCTAATGAGGCTGCAGTGGGAGAATCCACGCAGACATCAGCATTGGACACACACAGTAATCCTGACAGATGACAGCACCCGCTACAGTAAATGACAGCCTTACCCCTCGCATTATAGTCAGTGCCAACATCATCCGTACCATACGGAAAGCTGGGTTCTGCCCACAATGACCATCCTTCTGCTTTGGCAGCCAGTGTCCGGCCAACCGTGTTTCTCTCTGCTACTCTCGGTCCTTGTTCCCTAAAAGCAATGGCACCTCCGGGGAAGTGTGTCCCGATTTCCAGGTGGGGATGGGACGCCTGTGAGCCCTGCCTGGGGCTGTGCTTCAGAGACTCTTGGCCCAACTCGTAGCAGGAACGTCCGACGGACAGGCAGTAAAACTGATGAGCCACTGCGGTCACTCTGCCAGCCCTCAGAAGTGCAGCAGAGGTGACGGGTATGGCTGTCTGTGCGGCACAGGCTCTGTGGCATGAGAACTGGCTTAGAGGGTGGTCCGGTGTCCAGCCACAGGGCAGGCTGTGGTCAAGCACACGCACTGTTTATCCGCCAGCCCTCCTTTGGAGAATGCGGCTGGACCGATGCTCTCAGGAAGAGGTACACACACGCTGGGTGGCCCGCAGAACCAGAAACCATGGCTCTGGTCTGGTCTGGTCTGGTCTGGTCTGATTGGCAGGGTGGGGGCGTCTTAGAAGCTGGGTGGTGATCTGCACGAGATCTGGAACCCACCTGCAGATCACCCCATGTTCCTAACACTCTGTGGGTCCATCTGGTCCACAGACCATGCTGGGACCAAATGCTGGGAAGAAACCTGCACTGGGAGGTGACTGGGGCTGGGCAAGACGGCAGCTTGGGTTTCTTTTGGGAAACTTAGGCCAGGTCGTTTCCATCATCAGTATTTTCTATCTTCACAAACACGCTAATCACTTTTCTTCCAAATGAATGAGTTTATGTATCTTATCCAATTGGGAAGTCGGTGGACTGGCTTCAGAAGTCTGTTCTCCAAGGCCCTCATATGCCTGAGTGTGGCGGGGATAAGGTTATCAGGACCAGGCCCAGGCCCAGAGGGCTGAGGTGTCTGGAAACAGGGAGGCGGCATTGCAGATGCAAAATCCCCCACTTGAACTCCGATCACCCAGGCGGGTGACATTTGCTGGGCTGAGAATGAGAAAATGACCTCCTCCTCTTCTCTCTGGCCAGGGTCTTCACGATCCCTTAGCTGTGAGACCTCTGACATTCCAGGCTGTTTGACCACAGTGCCTTTGCTCATGCCGTTCTACAGCCTGGAACACACCCCTGCTTTTTCTTTCCGTAATCAAAACCCAACGCAGTCTTCTTGTTTGGTGGGTAGCAGGTGGAACTGGCCTTAAAAAGTTCCAGCTGGACAGAGCTGCTGGAACAGCTGCCCAGCAGAGGAAGATGGAGTGGGAGACACTTGGGAAGCCCTCGATGAACACTAGAAGGAAAAGATCTTTCACCCAGAAACTGTTTACTGAGCACCTACTATGCTCCAGGCACTGTGTGGGATGCTGAGGATATAATGGCATACAGAGCCAGATTGATTCCAGGCAGTTTAGTGTGGCTTTATTCCAAGGAAATTACGCGCATATACTAGAACCTGGGATCATGAGAACACATGGCAGGAGTCCTGTTCTAGTCTGGTGTCGGGGGAGAGGGTAGGAAAGGCTCTCTCTGATGAAGTGTTCTTTGCGTTGAGATGGGAGATGCGGATGCTAGGGAAGGAGCAGGTAGAATCCCAGGCGAAGGCAATGGCATGTTCCAAGGCCCTGAGGCTTGGGAGCTGAGCAGACAGACTAGGGCTGTGGATCAGGGTGCAAAAAAACCTACTTGTTTCCACTTGCCAATCTCCTTGGTCCTAAGGCTTCACTCCCTACCCCCAGCCAGAGGGCAGGAGGACAATTACCCGACTTCTCTGTTTCAGAAAGTTAACCTTTCCTCACAGTTCTCACCACTGATGACTTGCATGACTCTGTCTCTGGTAATTCAGCCATGATAGTCTCTTTTTCTCTGCATTTCTGGTGCATTTGACTTGTGAACTAATTGTTTTGCATTTGTTCAGTGTCGAATCATAGAGTCTCAGAAAGTCATAGAAAGATGTCAGGACCAGGCACCTATGAGTTTCATTTCTCTCTGGGTGACCTCTGGCGGGTTTGTTTATCTCCAGTCTGGTGCTCTCAACCCTGTGGAAATCCTGCTGCTTTATCTTGCAAGGTCTCTCCAAGGGTTAGCTATGTGCTTCGTTACGTACGTCCGTGTTGTTCCCCGCACACTGCCTGGTACAGGGAAGCCATTCGGGAATTACTTCCTAATGAGTTAGGGGCTCGGACACCGTCTGAGGAGTAGGTGGTTTTTCTTTTTCAGTGATCCATCCGCGGGGTCAGCCGGCTCAGGGATGGGCTTTATAATTCCGCCGCATCACCCTCTTTGACCAAAGAGGGCGCCAGTTAGCATTCTCTACCTCTTGATGACCAGGAGGGTGGCGTCCTCCAAAGGCCCTTGGAGCTCATTCCCCTGCTTTCTTCCATACCCTCAGCCTTGGCTGCCCCTAAGCGCATCTTGGGGCTTCAAGATCTATAATCTGCCTTTGTTTTTCCCATACCTGTTTCTGTCTCAGTGCCCACACCTGGCACCCCGGTTGTGAACTGGTGGGGAGGTTCTCTCTCAGCCAGGCAGGGAAAGCACCTGCTCTCGGTGGGACCCTCGGAGATGTGTCCACTTAGAGGCCACAGTCTTCCTGGTTGAAGTCAGGGAAGTTAAACAGGGGTGGGGACAGCCCCCAGGGTAAATTCTAAACATACCAGTGTCTGCTTGGCATCTGTGCTGTGTGATCCCTAGGGATAGAAGCCCAGAGCCCCAGTGCTGCCCGCTCAGCCGGAACTGAGGCTCCCACTCACCCCTGGTGCATTTGGGGAGCGATTAGCTGTCTGCAGAGATGCATCTCGAAGGTCTGGTGTGCATATGAGGGAGGTCCCCTGGCTTAGGGTGGTCCTTTCCTGGACCTAGCCCAGCATCCCTCAACACGCCTCGCCAACAAATTCCCCATCAGCAGAAAAATAAAGGATGACCGGCGGCTCCTGAGATGTTGCCAGCTGTTCTGGTCTCACAAAATGACCTGACCCGAAAACTCGAAGTTCTGAGGACCGTTGGTCGGCACGGTATTTTTCTGGGCACGGCTTCAAAGGGGCTGTGGCTGAAGGCTAGGATGCTATTCCTATGGCCGGTTGTGTGAGATAAAGTTTCCCATGAACCCCCCGGGGAGGGCTGGCGCATGAGATGGGAGGGGCTGTCCTAGCGTCCCTCCTGGGGCACCTGCAGGGCTCTGAGCAGCTGGGTGCCTCTGAGCCCTGAAGGGCCAGAGCTTTCCTGGACTCGGGGATGCACTGACGCTGAGCACACCCCAGTATGTCCCGAAGCACTCTGAGAGGCGAAGGGGATTGAGAGGAGGGTGTGGGGGAGACAGGGGTCGGTCCATCTCAGCTTTGAAGGGCAGAGTGGGATGTGAACTGGAAAGAGATCAGGGATGGGTCTGATGCAGTGGGGCAGGCAAGACCCACAATTATTTCTGGGGGTTTCTTGAGACTTTGGGTCTCTTGCCAGGGGGCCATTCAGGTGCCCATCATAGGTAGGGGCAAACTGATATCCTTTTCACTGCCTGCAAAGAGTGGACACCCACCTGAGAAATGACACTTCACCTGTTGGAGCAAGACCCAAGCTACAAAGCTGGGCATCCCTGCTACCTTGTGGCTGCCACATCCCCCTGCCTCACGTCACACGCTCTGCTTTGTCACTTGGACGGACCAGGCCTTGGCCTCTGCTCCCTCCTCAACCTGGAGGTCCTTTCCTGCTCCTTCTCGTGGCTGCCTCGTGTGATGTCTTGAATCCCAACCAAGGCAGATATGTCCCCAGCACACACCCATAGTGACCCACCTGGCTGGGTATGACTGCTGCACCTTCTCTGTCGCCAGATAGAAATACACTTCTTGAAGGCAGGGACCTTTCTACCTGCTTGACTGCTGAGTCCCCAAGACATAGCACAGGAGCCAGGGCAGAGTCGCTTGAACACTTTTGAATGAATAGTGAATGGTGAATGAGTTAACTCCAAGCACTGGAGGGAGGTGGAGCAGGAGGAAGAAGAAGAGAATAGGGGAGAGTATACAGAGAGAAGAGGAGAAGGGGAGGAAGCGGGGGAGAGAAGAAGGCATCACTGCCCTCCATCTCGGGGTGGAGTCTGGGTGTTGTCCCTCCTCAGTTATATGTTAACAGGGGCCTCCTGTCACCTGACCCCGTGACTACCTCTTTGGGTGGGAGTCATCAGTATCTGGGGATCTTTGGGTGGGAGTCATCAGTATTTGGGGATTTGAGTCCCCTTTTGGCTTCGCAGATCAGTTTTACCTGCCTCCCTCTTCTTTCCTGGGGATTAGGGCTCCTAACCTCCAGCTCCAGGAGCTTCTGGGGTCCTCTCTGCCTTCCTTTATGAGGCTCCCTTTGATTCCCTCCTGCAGCCGCATTTGTTCATTCCACAGACATCCGGGGGACCCCTGCCACCTTCTAGGCACCATGCCGAGCGCAGTCCCAGACACAGCGCTGACCATGCGCTGGCTCGGCCGAGTGAGCACCGGCACGGATCTGTGGTAGAATATACGCAGGAAGGACTTGGAGCAGAAGACGGGGACGGCATGGCCCGGGGCAGGAGGTTCTGGAGAGGGTGGCATTCCAGCTGGTGTGTCCTCCAGGAAGACACACATGTGGGCAGTTGCCGTGGAGCGAGACAAGGGGCTTCTAAGGACAGGTCTGTGTAGCGTGGCAGGGTGCGGGGCACGTGGAGGGCGCTGGAGGCTTCGGGGTGGGAGGACCTGCAGGGAGGCTGTGGCGCATGGCTGAGCTCTTCAGAGGGGTGCTGCAGCCACTGAAAACAAGGACTCAGGTGGGCTCTGTGTGTGGGGGGCGTGTTGTGGCTCCCCTGTTTTCCCGGAGAAGGGGGACCCCTTTCCCACTTTGTGCTTGAGGGTACTGACATGCCCTCCTGCCACCCTGCAGAGTGACACTGGGATTCCTTGGTGAACACAGCGGGGGGCTGGGGGCAGTGGGGAGCCAGATGTCACGGACAGCCAGGGAACCCAGCTCTGAGTCCGGGAACCGCCAGCGCGGGGACGTTTGCCCTGTCCTGGGCCAAAGGATCCCTGTCTTTCTCCCCAAGTGGCTATGGCCAGAAATTGAAGGTGGCGGACTTTAAAGGTGGTTCTTCTAGGCATAGACCCTGGTGGGGACGCTTCCATTTTACCTGTCTGTAGTTGAAATCAGAGGCCCCCACTTAAAACAGGAAAGCCGGAGTGAGCTTTTCGATTTTGTTGGTTCCTTCTGGGATAATCTCAAAGTTCCAGCAGCTTGCTCTCCCTGGGGCCCTGCAGCCCTCCCTCCCTGACCCAGCCCTTCGTGCAGATAGAGCGAGCAGACGTCAGCCGGGCCGATGTCTGTTTCCCGACTGCTGAGACAGAGGTGCACCGTGCTGCCAGGTGACGAGACGGGGAGCCCACCTATGTGCCCCATCCCTCTAGCCAGGAGGCCTGGGACAAGGGATCCCCAGGACACAAGGCAGGCACAGAAAAAAATGACCCAGTGCAGAGAAAGAGAGAGGTTTCATATCCTTCCACTTTTAATAGCTTTCCCTGAGATGGAAACTTGGGATGAAACGATTTGCCGTTCTCCAGATTTTTCTGAGTATGAGTGTGTGTGTGTGTGTGTGTGTGTGTGTGTGTGTGTGTATGTGTATTTGGGTTTATTTTTAGCCCTAGGGGTTCATTTCTTGCCAAAAAACCTACTTAAATAAAACCAAGATTCATATTTTTACTTAACGGAAAGAGTTAGTCAGAGCAGGCTTTCAACTGGAGACTCCCTATCTTGATGGGGAGTGTGTCTTCAACTGTCTGGCCATGGCTTTGACATCAGCAAACAAGGCCTTTGAAACTGACAAGAGAGAAGTGCCCTCGGGGGACAGAGATGGGGGACAGGGATTGGAGCCATCTCCTCGGGGCCTCTTCCTCTCAGGCTGTCCTGCCTGCACCCCTCCCTCTGGGCCATCTTCCCGGAAAGGCGGGAGGAGGTGGGTCTGGCTGTGCTGGAGAGGGGCCGTGACCTGCAGCTGGAGCCGCTCCCCAGGTCCCGGCCAGGCCTCTGGATTCAGATAAAGCACACTGAGTCTCTTCCCAGGATGGATGAAGGCCCAGATCCCCTGTCACCTCCAGGGAGCCCCCTGCCACCCACCCTGGGACAGACTTCATCCGTTTGTGCCACATGGGCCTTTGTTCTCGCCTCTAGCGCTTTGCTGATGACACGTGAAAGTCATTTACCTGCTTCCTTGCTGGTCTTTCTTCACTCTTACCCCTGAGCTCCTCTGGTTCATCCCTGTGAACCAGCACGGTTCTTAGTAAATGACTGCTGAACAGATGTTTATCTGACCTGGAACGGAGAGCTGCCTTCAAGCCCTTCCAAGTAGCCGGGGCTTAGAGAGACTTGACTGTTTGCCAGAGCGTACCCAGGGGAGTTAACTTTTAAAAAATCGCCCTCCGTGTGGGCACTCTCAGCTTCATACTTAGCAAACACACAGGAGGGGCCTGCCATGTGCCAAGGGAGCTGGCAGGGGTGTGTGAGGAGGGGCAGGAGGGGTGAGGTGACCTTTGCCACAGGTGAGCTGGGAGCCACTGGCTACTGAAGGGTCTTCCAGCAGGGGCTGTGGGACAAAGGGCCTGCAGGGAGTGTTTGGGTGAAGGAGGAGTAGTGGGGGGACCAGGGTGCCGAAGTGGAGCAAACCCCCATTTCCTGACATGGGGAAGGGGTGGGGAGACCCCAGTGTGTGTGTGTGTGGGGGGGGGGCAGTGGTGATGTCAGAAGCGCAGTTTGGGATGGGATGAACTTGAGAAGTTTTAGGAGGTTTCTAGGAGAACAGATACCTAGATGGAGACTCTGGACATCAGGGCAGGATCGTGCATTGGAGGTCGTGGAAATGTAGGTGCTGTCAGTTGTACAGATGGTGTGAAAACCCCAAGTTGGATGTGAACTACAGGGTAAGAGAGCCCCCCGCTGGGTGACCTTGACAGGTGACCCCGAGGACAGGTGCTTTGGCGGAGCGGGGCTGAGGTCACCGTAAGAACTATCTGAGGTTGTCATCAGCACCTGGGTTTATACTCTGTGGTGGAAAGTGACTTACCCGAGGTCACATCCTGGGGACATCGCCCAGGTCCCTCCCACTCCGTGTCTGTTCAGTCCAGCACATGGCACCCACTTCTCTCGGGGGTTTCTTGATCGGTTCTTTCAATTTCTAAGTCCTCTTAGAGGGGCCCTGGGTTTCTGGTGACTCGTGGGCGGGTGACCAGAAGGACTGTAATTCCCAAGGGCCTTTCTTTAAACAGGCAAGCCTCAGCGTGTCCGCAAAGAGGCAGCGGCTCATTGAGTAGGACCCTGGACAGGGTCATGGGAGGCAGAGACTAAAGATTGCCTGGAGGACACGCTGAATGAAGAGTCCGCTCTGGGCCGTGTCCCTCTGACTCCTCTGAGTGGTACATCCAAGGCTCCGCAGGCAGTCACTCCCAGCAGCCGGACAGGGTGTCCTCTCTCTAGCTTCAGGGCTACACAGTGCCTTTAACCCCTTCATTGACTCCGTTAAGGAGCCCATCCAGTGAACCTCGCCCTCAGGGTTGTGGAAACCTTCGGTGAGTCAGCAGGCTTTGTGGTGTCGAAGTTCTGTTTTTCCCTATGAAAGCCTTGCTGGGGAGCAGAGTGAGCGGAGAAGATGACCATCTGTCAGGCTGCTGATGGAGACTGCATGTAGATTCTTAGTACAAATCAGAGACTGTAAGTGGGGGGGATTCCAAAAAGGCATGGTGTGATCGAGGGGTTGTGGGGGGGTCAATGGCGGCTTCTAAGGGGCCCTTCCTAGCCACCTGTCATCCTGAGCAGAGCTGACAGTGCGGCAGGGAAGGATTTTACAGTCAGTCCCAATCCCATGGGAAGGTATTTGGGTCATCTCCTTGCCTGAGGGATCCCTCAGTTATTTTTGCAGTGGACTACAGAACTGTACCTCATCCTCTGTCCATTGTCACCTGAGAGGGTTACCATGAGAGCACGCAGTCAGCTTGCACAGAGGAGGACTTCATAAGTGGCAGCGGCTGTCGTGTCTCTTCCCACAGACTTACTGACCTGGCGCAAAGAAGTGCAAGGAGCTGAGGGCCCATCGGTGGGCAGGTAGCCAGAGGCGTCGGGCTCTGGCCTCCATGGGAAGGCTAATGCAGCGTCTCAGGTCCCAGCATCAGGGAACTGTGTCCAGCTGAGCCGCGTGGGCTGCGGGCCTGACTTGTGGGAATTTTTGCTAGGAGCACCCTAGCTTCAAAAAAGACCTTCCTTTGTCACCCTGCGGGGATGACAACTGGGAAATAAGTGACTATTCGACAAGAGCACCCTCCCCCTCTTTCCCGGTGTGCTTCCACGAGGGTGGGCCTCAGTTGACATCCCAGACCCCTGTCTTCCTCAAGTCCACGCCTGAGAAGACAGGGGAGCCCACGGTCCAGACTTTTCTGCCTGCCTCGGTCCTGTCTGCCAGTGTCCTGTCTGAGGAACCACCTCCTTTGCGGGCTGACACTCACAGTGACCTCTGCTTTTGGAGAAATGACATCTACCTGTTGTATTTTTGCTGTCCTCCTGAAAACCAAACCTGAGGTCAGCACTGTCATTCTGCAGGGCAGAGAGGCAGGAACTGGGCGTGTGTGTGTGTGTGTCTGTGTGTGTTGCTAGCATCTCACCCACTAGATGGCTGAATCAACTCCTATATCATGGAGAAGATTTGTGTGGCTCTGGACACAAATCCAAAGTCTGAATTTCGTAAACATTAATTCAGTTAAGAAAAACCCGGTCAAGCTAGGCCTCCCAGCCCACCAGTGGGACAGTCCCGCCTTCCGTTCGGAGAGACAAGTCTGGTTTGGTGGAGAGGGTTGGAAGGGAGGTAGAAGGAGAGTAAGAAAGGAAGGGACCTGCTCATGGGTGCCTTGTCCCCTCTGAATTTGCTGATGGATAGCAGACATACAGCTTCTGGACGTACCCGCCTGCCGCCCTGGAAGCTGAATCCTGGCTGGGGGAATGGTGTTTTTGCTCGCAAGCGCCGCTGCTGGTGGTCTCCATGATGGCGGGTGGAGCAGGGGCAGCAGCACACCGATATATGTCAGCAAGGAACGTGACTGTTCCTTTCTCTTGCAAACTCTTACCAGCTCTCCTCCCCAAATTATCTCAACTTAGGAAAGACAATTCTGCAGAAGGTTCACTCCTCGGGTGTCTGATCTATGCAGAGGGCCCGACATTTCTTTACAGACCCCTGTGTCAATGATGTAAGCCCACATGGTCTGGTCAGTTTTAATGACATAGTTTGAAGGTAAATACTGTTCCCTGTGTTCTCTTCATCTCCATGCCCGCAAAGGCCCAGAGTCCCTTTCCAGGAGTGTAAGAAGCTCCAAGGCTGAGGTTTAAGGTGCGACTCATCCCCTCTGCTCGGTGATTCCTGACCCTGCAGACCAGCCCTCTAGTCAGGAGCTGGTAAACTCTGTCTTCCCATTAGGCGGCTCTCTACGAAGGTAAAGAATGGACGCTCTCTTCTTCTTGTCCCTGGTACCCAACCCAGTTTCCCAGACCCCAACCCAGCTCACACCCCTGTTGGCTTAGCTGCTGGAGAACCTGGCTGGACAGCGTGAGGGTCACGGTCCAGGAGGAAGGGGAATAAAGAAAACCTGTGTCCAACCTGGCTTGTCGGTAATGCTGGCTTTAGACACCACCTGCTGGGCCCCCCCGAGTTTGGAAGACAGCTTCTGTTGCTGTTGTACCACTGTGAGCCCCCTGCACCTGCCTAGTCCCCTGGGGCCCTGGGACCAGTGAATGCCTGGGGAGCACCCTGCTTATTGCTAAACAGGAAAGCACAAA
Source organism: Solenodon paradoxus (assembly GCA_004363575.1). Classification (NCBI taxonomy): domain Eukaryota; kingdom Metazoa; phylum Chordata; class Mammalia; order Eulipotyphla; family Solenodontidae; genus Solenodon; species Solenodon paradoxus. The sequence goes on along the minus strand of RJWH01003282.1, from coordinate 55,245 downwards.
ATGGCACCAGTGGGAATTGCAGAGGTGAACCTGAAGCCCATCAAGACATTTTAATTCACAGACCCAATGGGCTGACTGGTGGTTGGCCGGCGATGTTACTTTGGAAGGACTTTGTGAGTCTATTTGAAGAGTAAAAGGCGAGTTCAGTTTCATTTTTGTAAGGGAACACTGGTGTGGCCTCTGCTGGGCTGTCTCTGCCTCCATCTCTCTGGACCCCGACCATGTTGCCTGTTGGCTCCCGCTGGGCTGCCTTTCATGAGATGGGACAGGCCCTTGTGACTGGGTGACTGCGGAGGGCCTGGGCACCCTGGGTGAGTCTCTTCTGACCAGTTCCTGTGTGTCCCCTTCCCTAGTGCTCCCTGAAATTGGTCCCTGAAATTGGAGAAGCCAGTGTATTTTGATGAGCTTGCTTTTCTTCTCCCTGGAAAGCCCCTAGGTCTGAGCTTACAGTGCTTGTTAGAAGACAGAGACCACCCCAGGTAGTGGTGGGGCCTGTAGTAACCGTGACAGTAGACACGTGGGTCCGGGCTGGGCCTCACATTGCTCCCGGTGCTCACATTACCTCTCACAGCAACTTTACAGTCATTGTCATCCTCATTCTCACTTATGAACCAGAAACCAGAAACGAAGGCACAGAGAGGTTCAGTAACTTCCCTCTAGTGACCCAGCACCAGGGCTGGAATTTGAACCCAGGTGGTCGATCCTAGAGCTCAGGGTCTTCAATGCCGTGCCGTGAGGCTGCTGGTAATGTCATAAGCACGTCACTTGTCAGCTACACGAGGGACCCTGGGCCAAGGTGATCAGATTGAGAAGGAAAGAGATCCAAGGACTCAGGGGTTGCCTGGAGGACCGTAGTAATGGAGGAACTCAGTCTCCAACGTGGCTCTCTCTCAGTGAACTATTCTTCCATGAAAAGTTTCCAAACTCAGGCCTTTTCAAGCTCACAGCGCATACAGAAGCTTCTAGAAGCCCCTAGCTTTATGGGACTGCTCTGCCTATGACATGTTATGGCTAAATAAAGTCAAGCCATTATGGTGCCAGGAAAGGGTAGACATCGCTATTTAAAGAAGTCACTTTTGGTTTTCCCATCACCCTCTTAGGGCAAAGACTCCTTCCCTCCTTGGCCTTCTGTGCTAATGAGGTCGCAGAGCATGGGGCCAAATCGACTTGGGAAGAATCCATAGTAAAGTTCTGGCAGACCTGCTTTCTGCTCCAGTTAAGCTGTTACAACCTGCCCGGGAGTTAACGTGGAGGAAAGAGCCCCCGGCCGGGGAGGCTGGCCGCTACCGAGGGTGCTGTGTGAAGTCAGGCACAGACGCCCTGGCGGAATCTTGAGGGAGCTGGACCTAGGACCGTGCCAGCCCTGTCTTCACAGCAGACTTGCAAGCAGCCACTTGCCTCTTCCTGAGTTGAGCCACCTCCAAAAGCTGCTGACGGCCAGTGGGCTCCGGGTTTGCTGTCCGGGGCGGCTCTGATTCATCTGGTCCTACTCTGGTGTGAGCGGAATAGCAGGAGCCAGCTCACCTGGGGGAAGGCAACGGTATAGGCACTGGCTGGATAGGGACACCTGTTCCTAGGAAATAGTTATTTTTTCTTGTAGAGATTAGAATCAAGAATTAAAAAATATTGGTGGGACATCCCAGATGGGGAAGGACAGGGAAGAGCCCAGAACGGCAGGGGAACGTGTACACGCATGCGCGCACGCCTACCTGTGTGGCGCGCTTATATTCAGTTCCCAGTCCTTCGTGGGTTACGTGCGACTTAGAAAGGCATGGCAGGACGCTAAAGATGGAAGAGTCTAATTTGTGCTTCAAAGCATAGCTGATCTAGTGCAAACTGCAATCCACTGTGGTCAGGGTCCTAGCCTGAGCGCATCGGCCCCTCTTGGTGGAGACCCCCTGTCCCTATGGCAGCCCCGCCCCCCCGCCCATTGCTTCTTGTAATTACATGGCTTTTTCTGTGGTTGAACCAATGGATACTCCTTCTCTGCAACCTCCAAATTCTGCCTTTAGGACCTGTCCGTGGGCTCGTCTAGGTGCTGGTTTTATCGCTATTTGAAGGAAGCCCTTAGATTCCTCTTGGTCACATGGAGTAGAAAGAGGAGACACAGTCTGCTACAGTCTCAGTGTCAGCTCCTCTTTTCTCTCTGTTCCCACCACAGGTGACAAATGCCTTTCTTCCAGTGTTGGACACACTGAGTGATTTTCATATTTATATTCAGCTAATGTTTACTGAACAATCCTCTCTGCCAGGGATGTAGTAGGACATTTCATAGGATCTTTTGCTTCATCCTCATTCAAATTCCAGATGCAGTGGAGTTTCACCCTCTTTACAGATGAGAAGATGAGGCTCAGGAAGAGGACTGAGCTCCCCTTTCCTGTCAGTTTCTGCATCTGTAGAATGTGGATGCCAGTCCTGCCTCTGAAAGGCAGTGGCAAGGTGTCAGAAAGTGAGATGCACAGTTGCATGGAGCAGGTGTGTGCCAGGTGAGACGTCTGTGTTTCTGGGAACCATCCTTCATGGTCAGCCCACTCCACTTGGGGCGAAGACGATGATAATGATATGAATGACATTTATCTAACATGCCGTGGGCAACTCAGGACGCCCCAAGTTTCACCTGCATTATGCTGCCTGATACTTTCGATCTAGGATCTCAGTTCCATTATTATCCCACGTCACAGAACAGGAAACTGGAGCCCAGACACAAAATGACTTGTTCACAGTCATCATAGCAGAGCTGGCCTTGGACCTGCTCACTGGGCTCCTGAACCCCTGCTCCCTGCCTCTCCCTCCTTCACAGCCTCCTCACGGGGCCCGGACCCCAGCAGAAGGCCAGTTGTGGCAGAGGGAGGCGGGGCGCGTCACAACCCTGCGACACATCAGTAAGCACCAGTTATGCATCAAAGGCAGCGCCCGTTCAAATGAGGGGGCGATCGGAAGGGGCCATGGTAGAAAGCGAGCAGGCCAGGCGACTGTGGGGTTGTCAGCTGGGCAAGGGACGGAGGGCCAGAGGCTCGAAGAGGAGATTGAGATTTTGGATAAAAAACCAGTCAAGAAACTCCTCCAGAGGCGTGTGTAGCCTAGGAATTTCCAGAAGGCAATTACGGACAGTTAGAGTCATTAATGCCAGTGCTGGCTGCCTCTCCTTTCTTCTCTCCTCCGCGCCCCCAGGCTCTCATCAGAACTCTTGCTTTTCCTAAACAGTCATCCGTCCGTGTTGGCTGAGTGGCGGGAAAGCTTTCCAGGCATCCTGGGAGCTGGGCGCCCGCTGAGATGCGGTGTCTGGTGTGGTTCGGGCCTCCCTAACCTCCGCCTGGTTTCCATCTTGCTCCTCTGCAGTGATCCGGGCCAAGGTTGTGGGGAAGAAGCTGGTGAAGGAGGGGCCCTTCGGCACGCTGGTCTACGCCATCAAGCAGATGAAGGTGAGTGCGGGCAGCTCCGCCCCAGGAGGAGTCCTGGGTTGGTTGTTTTGTTGGTTTTTTGTTTTTGTTTTTTTGCCAGGGGAATCTTGGCCAAGAGAGGCAAGGTGGGTTGGAACCAGGTGTCTGCGTCCCGGAACCTCGGCCCTTCTGCCCGGCGGGAGAGGGCTGGAGAGGGCACCACAGAGGCCGCAGAAGGGATGGCGTCCGTCCAGCCCAGAGCCAGCGCAGGTGCTCCCCTGGAGGCTATTGTTAGAGGCGGGGCTCTGGAACCAGAGGGCACACGTCCTGTGCCTGGTAACGCTGAGACCTGGGCCAAGTCACCGCCCCTCTGTGGGCTTCAGCCGACTTCTTGTAAAACGAGGGGCTGGACTCACTTGTTTAGCTCTGAAGGTCTGAGTTTCAATGATGCCTGCAGGTCTTGTGCAGTCGCTGAGATTACAGCTTCCGTGTAACCCCACAAATCTTCACATTCAATGGTGGGGATCACAGAAACCTCGCCCTGAGGTGGGACCAGCACCTCCTTTCTCGCTTTCTCCCTTTCCCTAGCTGGATGCTTGCATCTCAGCCAGCCAGCCCTGCTCACTAAGCCCGTCGTGTCACAGAACAAGTCCCTGCCCTGGTGGCTCAGAGGCCCAGACACTGGCATGGAAGAAGCCCAAAGACCTGGGTTCATGGGTTGGGGCCACGCTGAAAACCAACATGAAACAAATAAACAATGCATGCTTTTTCCTCCTCTCTCTTCCTGCCTGCTTTCAATCCTGCCTGCTTCCTTCCTCTTAAAAAAAAAATTCCCCAGCACCTCAGCATATGAGGCACATTAAAAAGGTGCAGAGTCCACATACATCCCAAGGACCCGGGCTCGTGACCTGGGTCCAGGGGGCAGCAAGCAACCAGGATGAACAACTAAGTAAAGTAAAGCGCTTCTCCCTCCTCTCTCTTCCTGCCTGCCTGCCTGTACCTTTCCTTCAAAATGAGACCATCCAGTCCAAACCTAGAGAGCCTGCTTCCTTCTTTCCATTCCACTTTTAAAGAGTTTGCTTCTCTTGGTATTGTTCCTTTTCCCGGGCCCTGCGTTTGCCATCTGTGAACAGTGCGGGCTCGGTCCCCCAGGAGCCCTCCCCATGAGGAATTTCAGGGCCCTCAGTGCTCTGGGGCCACTGGCTGGGCTCATTCTAAGTAGGAGCTGGATGTACACCCAGGGGACACCTGGGTTTGTGGCAACACAGGACTGGTGTTGTCAGCACCTGGCCCATCACCCCACTTTGTAAGCAGCCCCTGCATGCAGTGTCTGTGCCGGGAGCCATGGAAGCCGGAGGGACGAGGCAGCTCCTATGTGTGGGGACACAGTTGGGCCGGGAGAGCAGAGACAAGGGCACAATTCAAGCGAGCGCATTAGGTCTACGCGACCACCAGCCTTGTACTGCTGCTCCTCTTTGTCTCCCCCGCAAGTCGGCGGGACAGGCGCGACAGGGACCTGTTGAAAGCCTGTCCATCGGCAGGGCCGGGTTCATTGTCCCTGCGTCCTGAGACCTGAGGGCAGACAGACCTATGTGTGGAGGACCTGCTGCCCAGGGTTCGGTACTGGGAAGGCCCACCGCCGCCTGGTTATGTAATGTCCAGAGCTGGCCTGGCCGGTTGCCCTTGGCTGCCTGAGCTTGGTCATGGGACCAGCTTATGTCTCAGACAGCCATGGGGAGAGAAGCGTGGGGAGAGGGGAGAACCAGTAAGAGTGACACCCCCCAATCCCCTGTGTGACCCTGGTGGCCAGCCAGCAAATGCCAAAGCATATTGGACAAAAGCAGAGGTTCAGGAAACATTCCCCGCCGCCGGCTCTGGAACAATCCTTCTCATTGTGAGCCACTGCGGCCTGCCTGCGGGCAGAGCTGCGAGGGATGGCGGTGGCTCCTGGGCGGGGCTTCTCTCCTACCAGGTGACCACAGGCCCTTGGGGGAAGGGGGCGCACTGTCCCTTTTCCCTCCATCAGCCCCTGGGGAGCAGGTGCTTAGATGCCAGCTGAGCCAGGTCTAGTTGTCCCTTCACCCTCCTCCCCAGGCCCATGGTCTCCTGGTGCTGCGCCTCTGACAGTAAAGTCCCTTCTCTTACTTCTGACGGAGGCTCCAGGGGGAAATGACTGGCCAGAGTCACGTAGTTTATGAAAGGGCCATCTGGTTCTTAGATGGAGGTGTCCGATTTCTTCTCAGTCCTGTGTGCTCCTCACAGGGCTCCCCCCATCTGCCTGCCACTCCACTTTGACCATGCGTCACTCGAATGTCTTTTATTCACTCTGTCCCTCCTCCAGAGGGACAGATAACTCACAGAGCTGGTCAAGTCCTTCTCTCCAGAAGGTCACTGGATTTTGAAGTCTCTGGGTGCCCCCATCTGCTAATAAGAAGGCGAGGGACACAGAGCTAGGAGACCATCCGACTGTCCTTCCCTTCTTCCCTCTCCCCCTCCTTCTGGACCCGGGGCTCCCAGTGAGGCAGCAACAGTATTTGTCACCAGGAATCAGACTTTCTCTAAGTAACCCTGACTGGGCACTGCTTTGCACCAGTCATTCTGAGAACTCTTTGCATGGTTCAGCCCTCACAATAACCCTTTGAAACAGACAGACATCACCCACTATTTCACAGGTGAGGTTCCTGAGCTTAGGAAAGGCTGCACACCGTCAAAGTCTCATGACGAGAGAGTGGCCCACTGGAGCAAAACTGTCTGTCGTTTTGCCTCCAAGGAGATTACAGAGATGATTCATCCTCCTGGCCCACTGGCAGGCTACACCCCAGCCCACTGCTATCTCCTTCCCCCAGGGGAAATAGAGAGGTTACTGCGGGTGTGGGGGTCTGTCCCGCTGCAGTGGCAGCCCCTATACAGCACTGGTCAGGAAGCATCTTTGTGGGAGGGAGGGGAGCGGCTGGATCAGCCTGCTGAATTTGGCACTGCTCCCAGATGGCTTTGTCCGAGCGGATTAGAGTCTCCTCTGCAGTCAGACAGGGTGAGCAGCGGCTCCCTTTAGTGCAGGAGGAGAGGAGCTCTGAGAACTGGAGAGGTCCAGCCACCCCTTCTGACCTTTCTCTTAGAGTTCCCACCCTCTGTCCCCAAAGCCTCTCACCCAGATGAAAGACAGGCAGACCCTTTCCTGTAGGTCCATCCCAGACTCTCGCCTGCCTCTCAGCCACCTCTCGAGTGTGCAGAGACCCACAGGGGTGTGTGTGTGTGTGTGTGTGTGTGTGTGTGTCTGTGTGTGTGTGTGTCTGTGTGTGTGTGTGTGTGTGTGTCTGGGGCAGGGTGTTAGAATGTTGAAGGAGCTCATAGCAAATCCAAACTTGGAGACTAGCTGGGCTGGAGTGCAAAGGTGGAAGCTTCCAGAATTGGCCACTCTAATCTATGGGGACCTTATCTCTTATCAGGACCATGAGAAAGTGGTCTGCTTTGCCAAAACCGTTTGTTCAGTGAAGACACGCTCTCTGGCTGGCCTCCAGGGACAGCACGTGGGGACATTATGTCCCAGCTGGTCCTGGGAGGGTCCCACAGGGAACACCAGCTGGTCATGTGCTTTTAGCATGTCCTGACTCCCAGCTGGACCAATGTCCTGGGCAGCAGGCAGACTTGCCCCTGGGGACTTCTTTCCTTCAAGGGTTTGTCCGATCCAATGAGCAAGAGTCGGGGCTGGCCTTTGAAGCACCAGCTGGAAGTCTCTCTGACTTACCCCACTGCCTGCTGGGCCTGCTGCCCTCCTCCCAGTGCCGGTGACTCTGTGGTCAGGGACTCACCTAGCGACACTGTCCCACGTGCAGTCTCACGGGCTCTGCCTCCACAGCTAGACCACCGTTTTGTAGCGAAAAGACGGCCCACTCGTCCCACCAAGGACCTAGGGAGTGTCTCTGAGTCACGTGGTCTGTCTCTGGAGGAGACAGTGTCTTGGGCTGCAATGATTTTGCGACGGAAAGCAGCTGCCAGCATGGCACTGCTCCCTGGTAGACATGTCAGAATTATTTATAATGGTGAGATTTCATGCTTCAAGGCAGAGGGAAGCCCAGACACTCCCTAAGAAAAATGCAAATCCCCGAGAGTCGGCAACTTCTTTCATATGATTTGTCTCTCCACCCTAAAGAAGCTAACTTCTTGGAACCATCGAGACCTAGAGATTACTAAGAAGAGAGACTCAGAGGCTTGTAGCATCCCGGGCCATGTGTGTACACACAGCCCACATACGCAGACACGGGAAATAGAATATTATCAGTCTTCACAAACAAGGAGACCTTGTCATGTGTGATAGCACACATGGCCGAGGAGGGTGTTATGCCAAGTGACATGAGCCTGACACAGACAAGTTCAGCACGATTTCACCAATATGGACTCTAAAGAAGCCGGACTCTTAGAAGCAGAGTGGAAGGGGTGGCTGGGGGCTGGGAAGTGGGGAAATGAGGGGACGTCGGTCAAAGGGGACAAAGTTTCTGATCGGAGGATGAACAAATTCTGGAATCTTCCATACAGTATGGTGGCTGTCACTGATAATCCATACACTTGAAATTCGCTCAGAGAGCAGACTGTACGTGTTCTCACACACAGAAGGGGCAAAACAGCTCACTCATGACTGAAATTCCAAACTAGTGTGAACTTCTGGCTCTTGGAAATGAGGCTGGCAGGGGTGCGGGGGAGCAGAACCAAGTCCTTCCTTACGTCATTATGAATTTTAATATAACTGGCTTGAAGCTTGCTTTTACTAAATGTTTTATGCCAAAGACCCTTCTTAGTCATTTCATCCTTGGAAACATCTTATGAAGTGCTTTCCCCCACTTCCCTGATGAAGAAACTGAGGCCCAAAGAGACTAAGTGACTTTCCATGGGCTGTGAGGAGTGAAAATTCAAACTCTTATCTGGCTCCAGAGCCCGAGGTTACCATGCTTCCTCCACTGCACTGGTGGGCTGTGACTGCTGTATCATTTTTCAGTTCTGAGATTCTCCGAGTCTCTCATTTGAGGACACTAGAACCCGATTACGACCCTCTTAAACTTGTCAAATCAGTTCTAGGTCTCTAAGGTCACTGTACTTATGGAGCTCATGACACTTCTAGGATCAACACTTAGGTCTCCTTGAGGACGCTGCTGTTTCCGAGCGGACCCTCAAAGAGCCGTACTGTGTGCCCTGCTCTGCTATTTGCTGAGCCCTAAAATGTTGACTGCTTGTAAACGCTAGAAGCCATGTGAAAACAAAGATTTCTTCAGATTGACACATTTGCCCAAATCTCAAGGAACATCCACGTCAAAATGAGAGATTGCTGGGCACGGGAGTGAGTGCAGGGATGTGCTTCCAAGGCCGGATGCGATGACGAGCACAGGGCAACACTCTTTCGATGAAGCCAGAGAGCCGCCATCTTTCCCCGAGGAAGTGGGGGCACACGGAATACTCCTGCCCCGCCGATGCGTAGCTGAACTGAGTGCAGAAAACTCTTTCCCGCAGCCCTGAGCAGCAGTTCCTCCTACAGCTGGCGAGCCTCTTGGGAGCAGAGGGGTTACGAAGGGAGGCCATTTCGGTGGAAACTGTCTGCACTGAGCTTGTCCACCACGGGACCAGCCCCCTTCTGCAAGGCAGAGGCCCCTAACTCTGTGGGTCCTAAAGAACCTTCATGACAGGGAACTGCCATCTAGTCACCACATGGAAGATGAGGAGAAAATACAGCCTCTTCAACTGAATGGGAAGCACTCATATAAGACACCCATGAGGCGATGTCTGGCTTTCTGTTGGTTACCTTAAGTAAGTTAATAACGTATGCCAGAAACTAAAGGAGCGGCACTGTGCTACTGGACACCTGTAGGAGGAGCCCAGAGACCACCCCCCGTCCAGAGCCCGGGCACTGTCACCACAGGGGAAGGTGGGGAGGAGAGTGCCCCCTCCCTCCCCACCGGCTCACACAGTTCATAGAGTCGTCTCGACAGGTCAAGGCTATGGAACATGGACTTGATCCAGAACCCCCAAGTGAGTCTGTCTCTTAGGTTCACACTGGTGCTGAGCACATTCCGATAAGGAGATAAAGTGCTGTAGATGGCATGTGCCTGCAATCTGAGGCCCGCAGGCATGCACTTGTTAAGGCTGCAGGGAGGAGAGAGAGCCTAGGAGAGTGTTCAAGAGCATGGCGCTCCCTGGTGGCTTAGCAGTTAAGTCTACGGACTTTGGATGGTGTAGTCCACATGCATCGCAAGGATTTGGGTTTGAGACTGGGGGCCGGGATGAACAAGCAAGATGAAAAACCAAATAAAATAAATAAATTCTTCTTCCTGCTCCCTCTTCCTGCCTGCCTACTTGCCTTCATTCCTGCCTGCACCTTTCCTTTGAAAAAGAGCATGGCCTCTGGAGAAGATTCTTCTGCCTTGACCATCAAGTAGTGTGCTTTGACCCAATGGAAAATGTCACAGAGATGTCACGAGAGGCTGGCAAGACAGGCAGGACCCGTTTGACTGTCGATTCTTTAGATTTCTGGAAAGGTGTGAGGAGCTCAGAGAAGTGTGTATCTGGGGAGGTGCTTGGGGTAACAAGGGGTGTGTGTGTCTGGCTGGAAGGGACAGTTTCTCCAAGGAGGGGACAACCACAGGGCTCAGACTAGAAGAGAACAGGTGGCTCTGCCCAGAGAGAAGACCCTGGGGCGGGTGGTAGGTGACTGGTTACATGACAGCTGACTAAGGCCATCCGCTTCCCATTCCCAAACGATAGTCTGCGCTCTGCGCCCGGTCCGCTCAGCACACCCCTTCTGCCCACAGATGTACCGAGGCTTCACCAAGATGCCCCATGTGCAGTACATCCACACGGAAGCCTCCGAAAGTCTGTGCGGCCTGAAGCTGGAGGTCAACAAGTACCAGTACCTGCTCACAGGTAACAGCCGCCTCTCGCGTCTGGGCGGGGTTCGGCCGAGGCTCCTGTCCCCTCGTTTACAAAGGCTGGAGGAGGGGCCGGCGGTGTCCCCAGCAGCTTCTCCCGTGCCCAGTGAACACGAAGGGGTGTCTGGGGTGCAGTGGCGGGCGCTTGAGGCTCCATGCTTAGGTGGGTGTGAGTCTCAGCACGACGGTGCTGGGGGGGATCGGTTCTGTTGTTTCCCTGGCTTTGCAACACATCAAATAAAGAAATAAAATGAAACCAAAACACTGCCCATAAGGACTGCCGCAGTGGGGCTCTGGTCCCAGCTCCAGGGCTTCGTGGGTGTGGACCCTTCTATGAGTCACTGAATTGTACTGAGTTTCATTTTCCTCATCTGGGGGACACACTTCGTCTTACCAGGTGTGTGGGGGGCGCGGGGTGAGGGAGGGTGAAATAAACGTGTGGGACTGAAGCACTTAGCACGCACTCCCGTGCCAGGGCTGCGTCCTCAGTCTGTGAGGCTCCGGACAAAACCACTGTCCCCTCGCTGTCCCTCTCCCCGTCCAGGCCGTGTCTATGACGGAAAAATGTACACGGGACTGTGCAACTTCGTGGAGAGGTGGGACCAGCTCACCCTCTCCCAGCGCAAGGGCTTCAACTACCGGTACCATCTGGGCTGCAATTGCAAGGTAAGCTGGGGGCGGTGGGTCGGGGCGCAGGCAGGGGAGGAGCTGGCCCACAGCCCCAGATCCATCGGCTCCTGCTGTACTGGGTGCCGGGTCCTGTTGGAGCCGGGCACGAGTGCCAGGGAGAAGGGCAGGCTTGAGCGGGGCCGGGAAGCAATGCTGCCCCAGGCTGAGCACCGGCGAGGGCGGGAAGGAATGCCCTTCTCCTGGAATCCGTCGCCTCTGTGCTGCCCATGGGCAGCTGCTGGGGCAGAGGACTCTAGTGTCCTCGGCTCCTGCCGGGGCTTCGAGGCTGTGCTGGGTGCAGGATCCTTCTGCAGGCAGAGTCCCTAGCGGGCCCACGCTGACTGCTGACTCACTGGTGGCCCTCACCCCAGGCGTGCCAGCTGGTACAGCACTGCTGATAGAACTTGCTACGGAAGACCACTCTGCAACCAGGCCACCCCCTTCACGTGGGGTTATGGCACACGACCTCCCTGCTGTGGCAGAGACTAACACCCTCTCACAATGTTCTCGTAGCGCCCTGTGCTGTTCCATGACTTTATCCCCATGGAAGCAGACTCGGATAGCTTAGGAACTAGCCCTCGGTCACACTGCTATGTCTGGTTTCCAGCCAAGGACAGCCAGGTCCAAAGTTTAAACTTTCTAAGTCCTCAATTCCATACCACAGCTGACATCTCGCACCCTTGCCGCCTATCCACTGCAGAGGGAAAAGCTCTCTCGGAGATCAAATTGTGCTAGTCTCTGGCTGTGTGACCTGGAGCAACTTGCTTAACCTCTCTGAACTTCTCTTTCCTTATCTGTGGCAGGGAGATCTGTTAGGACAATTAAAGAGAATAACATAGAAGCATTTTGCAGAGTATCTGGGACTCAACAGGGGCTTGTCAGTGTTAGAGCATGTGATTTCTAGTAGTTCCACTAAGGGGCTGGTGTGGAAGGGGCTGGGTGCACAGCAGTGGTCCCAGGTCCATCTCCTGACTCGGGTAGGCATCAGACATGACTCGCCATGGCAGATTCCCCCAAGAGTTGGCTTTTCTCTGTTTGCAGATCAAATCTTGCTACTACCTGCCTTGCTTCGTGACCTCCAAGAATGAATGTCTCTGGACCGACATGCTCTCCAATTTCGGCTACCCTGGCTACCAGTCCAAACACTATGCCTGCATTCGGCAGAAGGGTGGCTACTGCAGCTGGTACCGAGGCTGGGCTCCTCCAGACAAAAGCATCATCAACGCCACAGACCCCTGAGTGCCAGCCCCCGCCCCACCTCACGTCCCTCCCTTCCTGCTGAGCTTCCCTTGGACACTAACTCCTCCCAGATGATGACAATGAAATTAGTGCCTGTTTTCTTGCAAATTTAGCACGTGAAACACTTAAAGTCTGTGCTGTCCTGATGGCGTTGATTTGGAACCTCCTTCTGGCCCTGCCCTACCCTTTCTTTTTAGTTTTGACCTTACTCATGTCCACCTGGGAATTTGGGGTGCCATGCCAGAAAGAAGGAGGAATGTCTACTCCTCTTCTTTCTGATAAGATAATGTCTATTTTTTTAGGAAAACAAAAATTGAAAAGCTACCCCATTTGGGCATTGTAATGCTTATCTTCTCTTTCTTTTCCCCCACCTCGCCGTCTCCCAGACCATCCTCCCTCTGTCTTTCTCCTCCACCCCCTGCACAGAACACAGACAAGAAAGTTGCAGAAAGGCCAACTGAGGATCAGCCAAGGGCAGTGAGTGAATAGACTCAAGGTCCCCGGAAGACCTCAAACACCCAGGAGATGCTAGTGCATGGGTTCCAGCTAGAGCGTCCGTCTGCGTCTGCATGCGGGAGTTGGGGAGGGAAGGAGGAAGCTGCAAAAGAGGATCTGAGACAGCGCAGCACACACACAATTCCCCAGCCCAGTGATGCTTGGGTTGACCAGATGTTTCTGAGTCTGGAGCGAGCAAGCAACCAAGCCAGAATAATAGAGCTCTCTTAGTTGGTGAAGACTTAAACATCTGCCCGAGGTCAGGAGGCAATTCTCCTGCCTTGTACAAAAGCTCAGGTGAAAGACAGATTCATGTCTTTCCACTCCCCGGCTCCCTCAAGATTCCCTCCTGGGAAAGTCTTTGCTAGAGTTGACCAGGAGCTTGCCTTTATGTAAAGTGGAGAAACATACACAATCCACAGAGATAACCCAATAGATTGGAGTAGAGAATACTATTTCCCAAGTAGTGTTTAGCTCACCTAGGGGGATGTGTTTGTACACAGTTGCATATACCCACACGGGGACATAAGCTAATTTTTTTTTACAGGACACAGAATTCTGTTCAATGCTGTTAAATACGCTGATAGTTTAATCTCTTCTATTTTGTTGTCATTGCTTGTTTGAAGAAAATCATGACATTCCAAGCTGACTTTTTTTTTTTTTTCATTTTAATTAAAATTTGAAATTCTGAACATTTTCGGCATCCCCCTAGCTGGGGTTATCTGTCCTCTTTTTCTCCTGCTGATTCATGTGTGGGGCCTCATTTAACTGTCTTACTGGCTTGGTTCAGATGGGAGATGAGTTAGTGTGAATCAGGAGCATGGGCACGGGAGGGGACGCTGCAGCGCGTCCCACCTTGGAGCGATGGCCACCTTTCCTAGGTTTGGGGACAGCTTTCTTCCCCTTCCCCTGCTCGCTGGTGGGTGGACGCCACCTGCTGCGGTCCTCACCTCGTGGGATTACAACCGGTGGTGGGGGTCCTGGGGAAGCCTGACTCTGCAATCAGCTCGAGGGTTTTTGGTGTGTTTTTTTTTTTTTTTTAAAAAAAAGCAAAAAACAAAACTATAATATAAATTCTCCAATTAAGTAAAATTATTTTAAGTTTTAGTGTTGAAAGTGAGATGTTGAGAGTAGGTATATATCTGACAGAGCTGGGGACGATAGGACGGTGACATTTAACATTGATTGCTCTGTCCCTTTTTTTCAGATGATAGGTATTTATCCTTTATTAGTGTTTGTGTCTTCAGTTCATTCCACCTTAGAAACAGAACTGCCAATTGAAACAGGAGGAAAAAAAACACAGTAGACAACATGCGGTGATGTCTCTCTCCCACACACATACACACACATGCACAAATATACACATATACACGCATGCACATACACACACATATATACACATATTCATACATGCACATACACACATGTACACACTGTACATATACACACATACACACACTCCACGCATATGCACACATACACAGATGCCCAGGCAAAGTGTCTTGCAGGCTGGCAGAGCAGAAGGACACTTCAGGCATCTGGTTTCCTTGGGACTGATTGCATTACTTGTACTTGTCACCTTGTGATCATGTCACATGCCTGGTGGGAAACGGGAGGCTCTTCCCTCTACATGGGGCAGTGTGAGTGGAAGGAGCTGAGTCCACAGGTCAGTGGATTTGCAGGGGTAACTCCTAGGCAGGGTGTTTGAGATTTTATTTCAACCTCAAAGTCTTGTAAAGTTAGAACCCCTGACCCAGCCCACAGGAGCTTACCCTCCTGCACTGGACATCAGTGTCTCTTCCTTGAAGGAGGCATCTGGCCATTCTTGGTCCCTGGTGAGTTCAAGGAGGGACTTAGGGTGAGACCTGAGTGTGAGTCACCCAAAGTTGCTTTACAGAATAGAAAAGTGGGTGGAACTACAGTTCCATCTGCCAGGCCCCAGCCAGGAGACGAGTGGGTCCTGGGCAAAGAAGGGCCCTTTCTTTACAAAGCGATGTTGTCAGAGGGCGGTTTTTGAGCTTTTTATAAGCTATAGCTTTGTTTATTTCACCTGTTCACTTACTGTATAATTTAAAGTCATTTATGTAGCTGAGACACCTTCTGTATTTCAAGCATATCGTGAATGTTTTATTTTGCTAAATCTTATGTCATGTGTAGGCTGTAATATGTGTACATTGTGTTTAAGAGAGAAAAAAAACACATGAAAACAACCAACCCACATGCCACCATTTTACTGAGTCAAATTCTACAGTGGAATGGAGGGTGAAATGCTTCTGCTGTGCAGGCAGCTAGACTGGCGAACTGGGGAAACTAAAGGAACTAGCACTTGGGACTCCTCCAAGCTTCCTGCATTAGCAGCATCCTAGAACTTTCTGGAGCAGGAAGGAGGGGGCAAAAAATAGCAAGTCCTTGCTCTGATCCGCTCGGGCAGTGTGCTGATTAACTCCATTGCTTTTTTCCCTGGTTCCTTTGGCCACCCAATTGAGAAGTCATAGTTTCTCCTAAAAATCCAGGGCATGGGAGATGATTCCAGGATCTCCCATGACTGCCTAGTGATCATCAGCCAAGAAAATGCCACACCCAGGAGAAACCCAGGCTCTTGCCTCTCTGGGCAGTGCTCTGTCTGGCTGGAGTAGGCAATGCTGGGAGAGCCCTGCTCTTTGTCCTCACCCAGCCCCAGACTGACATCATGGTGGTCAAGTTAGAGCTTATGAGCATCATACTTTACATCATGGTTCTTGATCAATTAAAGAAACAAATGACTTATCAGAACATCTCTGCCTCAGACACGGTGACCCCAGGAGACAGTCCCCTCTCCTCCCCAGCCCTTCATCTTGTGTTTGATGAACGCCAATGTGGCTTCCCCCAAAGAGGCCACCCAAGTGATTGCGTCCTGTCCACCTAAAGGAAACGTATCACTAAAGCAGTTGTACTAAAGATTAACACTTCAGAAGCTGGATGGCAAAGACACAACAAAACAGGCAGAGGAGTCTAGGGGAAGCAAACCAACAGTCACTAAACGGGGTCCTGGGACGTGTCGGGTGAGGAAGAACTTAGAGACGGTTCTGGGAGTCCCCCAGGCCCCCACTTTCCCCCATTGCCAGTCTGCTGTTCTGAGACCCAGAAGTGATGGAGAGAAACCAACTAGAGGAAACCCTGTCTGGAAGGAATGTATTTGTTGCTAAATTTTGTAGCACTGTTTACAGTTTCCTCCATGTTATTTATGAATTTTATATTCCGTGAATGTATATTGTCTTGTAATGTGGCATAATGTTCACTTTTTATAGTGTGTCCTTTATTCTAAACAGTAAAGTGGTTTTATTTCTATCACACACCTGCAGTCTCTTGCCTCCGTGTGTCCTGGCCGCCGGTGGGTTGCAAAGACCACAAGAAGGACCGTGGAAATCAGTGCCGCCTACCCTGGCTCTAGGATGGTCACACCCCTCTCTCTCCACTCATTTCTCCCGCCAGGGCAAACTAATTCCCACCCACAGGCCCCCTGCTCTCCCATCTCTTTCCGCAGGCTGCAGCTGTTACAGGAGAAAAATCCTACATTTCCTCCGGGCCACTCACCCTGCCCTGACCCTGTCCCTGATTCTCCGGCCAGAACGCTCCATAGTCTAATCTGTGTCTCTACCTAATTACTTCTTGGTGGTAAGGTATTCCCAGATCAGGGCCCTGACTTGGTCTTCCCTGTGTCCTTCCTGAGACCCTCAGCCTGGCGGAATGGGGAGAGAAAGGCTACAGATAACACACCTGCCTGAAACTGCACGTATGCCCTGGCCAGGTTGGGAAAGCCAGGAACTTGTGAGAAGGCCCTAAGGCTGGTGAACCCCTCCCAGAGCTTACAGGCGGGCCTGACCCTCAACGGGCTGCTTGGCTACAGACCCTCACCCAACTTGAAACCCAGAGCACAAGTTTTGCCCCTGTTTTAAAGCTGCTCTACTGTGAGCACCGATCCTAAAGCACGGCTTTGTACACACAATAACATTACATCTCAATGACCCCATGAGGTTGTTCCACCATCATGCATGCTTTTCTGCAGAGGAGACCCACAGAGGTGAATTCATTGTTCAAGATTGTGTAAGTAGGTAGAGCTGGAATCAGACTCGGGCTGGTTTGATGCTAAGCCCTGAATTTCCTCACACTTTGTTGGAATATGTTGGGTTCCACATGCCTTTCTTATTCTGCCCAGCACATCCCAGATCCAGGGACTCAGTAGATCAGATACAAGGGAAAGCTAATCAGTGGGAAATCTCTGTCTGGTTAGATGGCTGTCATCTGGAGCCTGCAATCCTATCCAGCAGTGCCTCCAAGCAGGATTACCTAGCTCATTGGGCCAAGCCTGGGATTTTACAAATCAGCCATGGTCCCCAGCAGGGACTACTAGATGCCCCGTCAACTATCGGCGTGGCGACACAGTCCTTTGACCAGCAGAGGAAGACCACCCACCGCACAAGCAGGCATATCACGAGTGCTGTCACGTGCCTGGAACGCTTCCACTTAGGGGATGGTGAGGACGGCGCCCCATTCAAAAAGGCATTATCCTCCTACCCAGCTCCCCCCAAACGAGAAGCTCTTTCTCATATTCCAAGCTAAGCTCCCGAGAACACTTTCCAGAGACGACCTCAAGTATTTTCAAACCTTGGCACATGAAGAGGACACACAAATCGCCTGATCAATGCAATACATGACTGCCTTTATTACAGAAGAGCAAAAACTGGGCCCCACGTAGGGCTCATGTGAAACAACATGCGACCTTCCCAACATTTTACCTTGATCATCCACCTTGGCTCCAACATGCCAACTCAAGTTGTCCCCTGATTTGCTGAAAATTTCCAATGCCTTATCCACCTTGGTCAAGTGCCCTGACGCTTCCCCTGAAGACGTGACTCTTCACCTGCAGAGGTGACTCTCTCCCCAGGGAAGCCAGGTCTTCCCAAAGGACAGCACAGCTCTTCCTTAGAGGCCAGGTGGTCAGGGAGCAGCCCCTGAGCCCCCTCATCCAGCCAAAGAGACAGAGAACATAGATATGTATTCATTCCACATCACAGAAAATAAGCAGAGTAAAAGAGGCACTCACCATTGGCTTATGGTTGGGGAAGAAGGTCTGCTCCACAAGCGGGAACTTCTCCGGACCCAGGGAATGGAAGATCTTAATGAGCTGAGAGAACTAGGAAGGACAGGAGAGAGCACTGGTCAAACTCTTGTTACTCCGTTCAGCAAAAGTCCCCCGTTGACCCAAGGCCTCCGGTCCTAGCTGTTCTGAGCTGAAGGGCAGCCTCCCCTGTCTATGGGATAAGGGACAGAGTCCTTAGTCATTTTCCCCATCATCTACCTGCCTCATTCCTTCATTCCTGCCAGACCCCTGAATTAGTTCAATCTCCTGTAATGAGCATCTGCTCCGCCCTCAGCATTGGCCTGCAATGCTCTCTTTCTAAAGATTGTCTTGCACAGGAGTTTATGGGATAGAGACAGACTCTAGACTGCAATCCGTCATCTCTTGGTAGCTGTGTGACCTGGGAAGTCCCTTCAGGTCTCTGAGCATCTGTTTCCTCATTGGTTAAGTGGAGAAAACCACCCCACAGGATTGTCAGAAGGGTTACAACGCATGAGAAGCAGTGCCCTCCATCGGAGCACTAGAAAGTCAGTATTATCATCAGCAGGTGCTGACAGCCCCGCCCACTGCCGGCGGCTCGTCACGTCTGCGACTTCTGCTTCAGGAGAGGTCAGCTCCTGAAAGGCAGGCCTCAGGCTCACCGTCTCCTCTGTGCCGCACCGCTCAGTTCCCAGGTGCCTGTGCTCGCTTTGACACAGTCACGTCGCTTCACGACAGGGACATGAAATGTGTCAGGCGATTTCATTATTCATGTGCAAATGTCCTCGAGTGTAATTTCACAGACCTAGATCGGCTCGTCTCCTACACACCCGTGGCTACACGGCATTGGGACACTGTCATATAGGAGGTCTGCCCAGGGCAGAAACGTCCCTGAGTGACATGTAGCTGTCCTGGGCAACAGACTGAGGATGGTGGACCAGGTCTTGAAGGAAGATGAAACCCTGGGCAGATGACTGAGAAACTAAAGTCTTGCTGGAGGGGCAAAGGGTGGCTCTGTGTCCTCGGAGAGGAACAGAGAGGAGAGCAGGACAACGCTCTAGAGCAGATGATGTCAGGGGAGGAGGAGGGGAGAGATGGCCTTGGGTGGGGGATGGTGGTCCATCACAGACCACCAGGAACCTGAAAGGCTGGACTGAGTTGCTGGGAATGCATGCAGAAGGGGAGGGGGAGCTGCAGGTGGAGAGCAGGGCAGGAAAAGGCTGCAATCTGTGACCCGATATGGATGCCAAGCCATGCACCAGCCTGACTTGAGGGTTGCGTCAAGCTAGTGGCTCTGATGGAAAACAGGGTAACTTTGGCCCATTCTGCATCAGGCCAGGATTGGCTTTGCCAGTTCTTGGGCTGTAGCCTGCAGGCGTGGTGTAACCTGGAGCCAGCTGAGAGGTTTGAGGGACATCTGAAATATGAGAGATGAAAGGGAGAGGCCCTCACTGTGCAGATAAGGAAATGCACTTGGAGAGGGAGAGTAACACCAGGATCAAGCACACAGTGTTGGGGATTCCAGCTCCAGCACCCCTGGCTACATGTGACTCAGTTTCCTCATCTGCGCATTGGGGGTACGAGCAACACCGACTTGCCCTACAACACGTGAAATACTTGAAATACATGTGCTCATTAATGGCTCAGTGCAGTTAGAGTTAATCAGTGGTTGCTGCTTCCATCACAATGATTAGGTGGGAGAACAAGGCGGGTGGGCTCGTCTGTCTAGGGGTCCTTTGGGACACTGGCACTTGAATCTGGGATGTGATAGGTCAAAAAGCTCAGTTAGGGCAGAACGAAAAGGAGCCCGGAGTCATGATAACAGCGGATAAAGACTGTCCATACCTATAAAAGAAATGCATGCATTTACTCAGTAACTATTGAATGCCACCTCTGCAGAGACCTTGTTCCAAGTCCTGAGGACAAAGTCATTGTCACCTTTGACTGTGCAGCTTAATGCCAACACCAGTACACTTTACATGTCTTAACTCTTTATCCTAAGGAAGGCCCTATACGTGCCATTATTTCACAAATCTGCAAAAAGAGAGGCGAAGCAAGCTGCTCAAGGTTACATAGCTCTGAGTGGAGGTGTCTGGGCCGACACAGCTCGTGGGACCCGGAGCCCACACTCCCCAGCACTGTCCTAACAGGACACCAGGCAGACATACCCTCCCACCTCCAGACTGCCTCTTGCCCTTCCCCTGGGCAATGGTCATAGCTGGCCTATTTATCAACCTAGTGCCGGTGCCCCCTGCTCACTGGAATGTGAAATTTATGGGGCAATGCCTGGAACGTAGTAGGTGGCCCATAAATGATTCACTTCTGGTAAAGGAGGCAGGTAATTCATAAATAAATGGATACATAGGTCATTCTAGGTAGAGATAAATATCTAGGGGAAATCAAGTAGGATTTGAGACTATACAGGATTTGAGAGTGAAGGAGTGGTATTTGGGGAAAAGCTTCTCTTATAGGTAGCATTTCAGTGGAGACTCAGATGAATGAATATAAATGAATGAATGGAAGTCAAGGGGCATCAGCCGTGGGGGTTGGAGAGAGACGGCTCAAGCTTGGGTTTCACCCTTCACTGGCTACATGATCCACTGTCCAGCTGAGCTTTCTTCTCTGCAAAACGGAGGGACAACCCCCACTTCTCAGGAAAGCACCAGGAAGCATGGTTTTTGGTGCAAAAAGTCTTCACATAATGTAGCTGACAGGCTCCTGGAGGTGGAGAGTTTAAGGGAAATGATGTGTATGTTACCAGCTTTACCATCAGCTAATCGATGTAAACAAGAGTTGAGTTCCTCAGACATATTTTTGTTCTCACAAAGACATCACCAAACTTCTAAATAAAGACTCCAAACACTTCTAATATTCAAAAATCGTTTGTATGCATTCATTCATTCCTTTTCCAAATGCTTATTCCATTCAGGGTCAAGGGTGACCGGAGCCTACCTGGGCCCCTCAGGGTGCCAGGTGGGACCCACCCCTCAACAGGACACCCTTCCATTGCAGTCCACATCACACACCCTCATTCATTCAGACTGGGACAACTGGGACACGCCAACCAACCAACGTGCCCATCTTTGGGATGGGGGACAAGAGTCCCTGGAAAAAATTCGTCAGATGGGGGGCACGTGCCAAGCCCACAGGCAGTGGCCCAAGCTGAGACACTAAATGTCTTTTCTCGTCAATGTTATAAGGAAATAACATTGAATAAAACAACATTATTCACATTGTGGCCATAGTAAGTGTTCAATAAAGGGTACCTGCTGTTAATAACGATGCCATCAGAGGCTACCAGAATATTAAGTGACGGTGATGGCACAGACGGTCAGAATATTAATGACATCACAGACTATCAGAAAACGATTATGTGCTTTTTACTCCCAGTGAATGACACTGTGCCACAAAAAGTTAGTATATACTATTTGATAGACAGTAATGGCAAGAAGGGGCCTGGGGTCCAAGATGCTTTAAAACAAGCCTCTTTCGCTACTGAGGCTGCCATATGGGAGAATGGGCGTTTCAGACCTAGGAGTCCTTCCCGCCCCTGCACTCCAGGTCACCCCTGCCGTCACCTACCACCCAGGGCTTGCTGCAGAAGTTGTAGACAGAGTAGAGCGAGTTGACGGCGGGCAGCCCTCCGTACTGGAGCCCGATGACCAGGCTGCGGTAGTCACCACCCAGGGCCATGCTGTAGGCGTGCTGCCGCACCAGGAGGAAATCTGGCTTGAAACATCTGCCGGGAGAAGGAGAACAGCAGCGTCACCGCGCGCACTGAAGGAGCACTGGCCCAGCCTGCCGGGCGGCTCTGACCTAGCATCGCTGTCATGCCCACTGGGAGCTCTTGATGCAGAATGGGAATGCGGTGGGGGAGCCGGGAAGGAAGAGCAGGGGGTCCGAAGCACAGCGACTACTAAGTAAAGGGACTGTTTCTCTTTCAGTCCCTTTCTGGGTAACATTTTAAACATCCAACTAATATTTTACTTGCGTTCGGTAAAAATAAACCAAATAACTCAGCGAATGAGCTGAAGGGCTTTCGCAGGCACTACGTGAATGCCGGTGGGCGCTTACAGAAGCCTCGCAGCTGCGCCACGGGCACCGCAGGGCCCAGGAGGATAGTCCTGGGCTCAGAAAGAGCTGCAGGGACGTGCAGGGCCAGGTCTGTGCAGGCTTAGGCCTCTGCTCTCCGCCCCCCAGGCAGACAGCTGCCCTCCTGGATACGCATCTTGTCTCTTGTCCGGAGTAAGAAGCTCTGGAAAGCAACAAGAGCTCTAACACCACGGACAAACAGCCCCCAGTTCTCTGTCAGCCCCTCTGGAGAGATGGCCTTGAGTGATGCTCACACACAGACTGGGGAAGGGCAGGGGGATTTTCCCATTTCCCAGATGAGCACCGTAGCTCCCTGAGCGCCCCCTTATCACAGCTGGCGAGCCTAGCGCCACACTTGAACTCAGGTCATCAGCAGTCAAGTCGACACAGTTTTCCCTCCATCCCATGGCTCGCGATGGAGCCATGCATTGAATGATTCAGGCTGCCAAGGATGCATCTATTTCTGGATCCCTCCCTTCTTTGAGATAGAAAATCAGCCTCACAATAGGTAGGTGGTTTGCATGAAAAATGGCATGATCCATTGGATTCATCATGCATCAGGAACTTAGCTAAATAAATTGTCTCTTAAAAATAACTCCTATGTAAAGGAAAATAACTCTCTTTAAGGGAAAAGATCCCCCCAGAACCTCCCCCCCACCCACTGAAGACAGAAGAAAAGAATGTGCTGCAGTGGGCAGACATTTCCCAAATAAGTCTGAGTTTGGGCCCCTTTATCCTCCCCAGGGCTGGCCCCTCTGGAGCAGAGGATAATAAATACGTATTAAAGGAATGATTGAGGGACAGAAATGGCAAGGGTCTCCAGGCTAAGTTGCAACTCACCCCAAGGCTGCTGTTTTGGTGGAAAGAGTCAATGATCACCCTGCGGGAGGGTGAGGGCTGAGCCAGCAGCTTGGAATTGTTATGACCACATCCCGACTGTGTTCTTGGAGCTGACGCAGCCCCACCAACATGCTTTACAGATGGGGAAACTGAGACCTGCTGCCAGGCTGGGACATGGGTGCCCCAGATCCCCGGGCAGCACTATGGTCAGCAGGAGGTCACAGCCATGGGGTGTTAGTGTCTCTAACAGAGACATGATGACACCAGGAAGACTTGAGATGTACCATTTTCTGTTTTTAAAGCAACACAGGCTTATCATGTAAAAGATAGAAGAAAACTCCTGGAAAATACAAAGAAGTCGACCAAATTATCCTTCATTCTCACCTCGGAAAAACCCCTAATAAACCATCAACTGTTTCCTTACATTCCAATCCAATTCTTTATTTTAATATATACAACATGCATTCACATTCATAACTGATTTTGTGCTTTCTACTAATTATGATTTCACTCTTTTCCACACATTCTAGTGTGAGCATTTCTCCCACTATCAAAAGTTCTTCAAAAATACTGTTTCTATTAGCTAATAGTTCCTAATAGACATACCATGATTAAGTCAGCCAATCATCTATTGGTACCAAACAGGCTTTTAGCAATACTTCACACGTGACATCTTTGCACACAAATAATGCCTTCGTTTTGACTATTTCCTTAAGATAGATTTAAGAAGTGGATTTACTGAGTTCAACAGTCGAAATGTTTTTATCAGGTATTCAAAAAAGTGCCCTTTTTATAAAGTGCACATCATCAGTTTCATCAGGTTCTTGTCCATGGGGTTTCAAATCTCTAGGGTGCTGTGCAGATGGATGAGTAGAAAACTAACAGCAAAACCTGAGACGTCTAAGTCTTTTTGGGGAAAAGCAAGGACGCCACCTTAGCAACCTGAGGCTAAGACACACCCTTAGATACACACCATTATTACTCCAGGTGACCTGGACACGCCCAGGAAGGAAGAAGCCCCGCCCCTCATGCATATTCAAGAATCCATCTGCCTGCGTGAGACAGGAGCACAGGTCACACACACGTGTGCATTCCCTGGATGGAACCTTCCCGGCCCGCAGGGAGCTTCAACTCGCTGTTTCTGCTTTCAACAAAACTGTTGTGTGTTCCTGACCAAATAACTCTCTCCACGATTCCTTCTGGACGGACCAGCGTCTCATCAGTGTGTCTCCTCACCCTTCCCGCATCACTTGTCACCAATTAATTGTACATGGCAACGCCCGTTTCACACAGCCTCACCAGCATCACAGCTTTAAAAACATATGTCTATTTTTTCCAGTGTTATCAGCATTTCTCTGATTTTAGTGAGGTTGCATACCACTCTTGACCATTTGCATTTTCTCTTCCATGAATGTCTGCTTGCGTCTTCCCCCATTCTGGAAGCTGGGCCTTCTTGCTTCCCGCTAACATGAGCTCTGTGTGTAAGGGGCGCCCTTCGTCCCAGGTAGCAATGCCTTTGCTAGTTGCTTGCTGGCCAGGTTGGTTTTTCTTCTATGCTTGTGCCTCTTTTAAAAGCACATCAACCATTTTCCACTCCCCCTGGGTCAAATCTCTGTCTTGCCCTTTTGATGCTTCTGCTTTGATGCTTTGAAGCTCCTCAGAGTTCTGACAGTCAGATGCCCCCTCCCACCATCAAGGGGCTTCCCTCACAGACAACATGGCCAGCAAATGCGGTGTCTCATAAGGGAGCTCTTTCTTCTGCTCCAGGAGGAGATCGTTAAGAGTCTCAGGCTGACCAGCCTCCTAGTTTTTCACGATTTATGGAGAACTCCTAAGAGGGAGTTGGCAGGGCGGGGGTCTAGCTGTCTAGAAAAAGGGGGTGTGCATCGAAGACCATCTTCACACTCCAGTAGAGGGAACAGCAGTGGCCACAGCATGAATGGCTCTCGCAATGAGGGGGCAGTGGAAAGCATTGGGTATTTCTTTAGCTACTCAATGTCCTCCTTGAGTTTTGGAAACAGAGCCCATGATAAAATCCTTTCAAGTCAGAGAAACATGTGTCCTTGCGTATTAACTGATCTAAACATCTCGTGTGTAAAATGGACCCATGAGGAACCTCCTCTGAGGGTGGGAGAAGGGCCCCTTCAGCTGGAGTAAAGCAAGCTGAGGTGGAGGGAGACCATTTCTGGCTTCACAGAGGGGTCCCAGTCGAGGAAGTCTCTTGGGGACAGGGACAAGGAGGGAGACAAAGCCCGGTCGACAGCACGTGAGTCCCTGATTCCTGCTGAGCTCGACACCAGACCATTAGCATCTTCTCGGGTCCAGGAGCTAGCACGCCCTTTTTACGCCTTACCTAGTTTGCACTGGGTCTGTGGTGGCCGTCACTGCTGGTGAACGATGGCCTGGCTGGGGCATAAGTTCTGATGTGGTGGGTCAAAAAATGCCACCGAGCTGTCACCAGCCCCTTCCTGCCTCCACCGTCCCAC
Organism: Solenodon paradoxus; assembly: GCA_004363575.1. Lineage (NCBI taxonomy): Eukaryota > Metazoa > Chordata > Mammalia > Eulipotyphla > Solenodontidae > Solenodon > Solenodon paradoxus. The sequence goes on along the minus strand of RJWH01003282.1, from coordinate 30,035 downwards.
GGGGCCCCAGCCTGTGTCTTTCATGCTTGGACAAGAAGGTCGTCTTCAGTCCCACACACATTGGCACATCCTGGTTGGAGGCTGAATCCCAATTTTCTTGTTATTTTGGCTTTAGGTGGAATATGAGCTCTAGGATCTGCGTTTCTGATCCCAGGTCTTCCTCAGAAGCGGCTGTTGGCGTTTGAGAGGATATCAAGGACAGCATCTGATTAAGTGGGAAAGATGACACAAGTGATGCATTGCTGGGGATGACTGGATGCTGCGGGCAGAGGGCCAACGGCAGACTTTGAACCTTCGGAGAAGTGTGTTAATTCCCTCAAATATGCAGAAGCCTGTGGCGGCAAGAACAGGTCTTGGCCGGGCTTTGACTGGGATCTGAGTAAATGAGCAGAAACCTGCTTATTCTCAGCTACTTGACCTCTGCTCTGTGACGGTCCCCTGCTCTCCAAGAGCTACGTTGACAAAGGAGAAGGAGGAGGCTGATTTTGGTCCCATGCAGACCCGTCCCATCCAGGAAGGTTCCAGACTTTAGGGCATCTGAATGGACTCCCAGAGATGTCAGTGCTGCTCGGTCCTGTCTCTACATTCCCCTCTGTCCCTCTCTGTGCCACCTCTGCAGATTCAACCTCAGGGCTGAATCAGAGAAGAGGGGGCCAAGAGAACTCAGATGTTGTGAGGACCAAGGGAGAGGAGATCCTAACATGGAAACATTCTCCACGCTCCCGAAGGCACGCAGGACGGCCATCCGGCTGCAGTCGCAGACAGGCGTGTGCGCCTTGCAGATGGAAGGCTTTGAATGGGCCATATGGAAGGACTAAGAGAATTAGTGATGCTTCCTGCCAGCCCCAGGACTGCAAGAAATTAGTTTAAGCCGAAAAGAGATTAGGTGGCAGCCAAGCAAGGTTGTGGTGAGGAGCAGACAGTGGCCAGCTGTGTGCCTGATGGCGGAGCGGAGGGGCGTGGGGTGACCGATGGAGCCGGGGCCCTCTTTGCACCCTGCTGGGAGGTGAACAAACAGACACGAGTGGTCCAGGAATTTCTTCCTCATCTGCCTTCTCAGCCTAAGAAGCGGAGTCTCCATCCCCTGGCCTCTTCTTTCCCTTCTAACGTGGAGAAGGAATCCTGGCCCCTCCAGCCTGCTCCCTCCTCCTCCTCCTGCACCCTGGAGATGCCATGTGTTGGGGTTGAATTGATTTCCCCATAAAGATACACTGAAGCTGTAGGTCCTTTTACCTTGAGTGTGGCCTTCTTTAGATGATCTTTGGGGATTTTACCAAGTTAAGATGTGGTTGTCTGGAGTAGAACGGGCCCCACCAATGACCAACTGGTGTCTGTATCAGCCAAGGGGAAATCAGACACCAATCCAGAGAGGAAAAGAGAATGCATGTGACCGAGTCCACGACTGCAGGGATGTGCTGACAAGTCAAAGAAGGCCAAGGATTGCGGGTGACCAGGAGAAGCTGGAGGAGGCAAGGAAGGACGCCCCATCCGTTGGAGGGACTGTGTCCCTGCTAGCAACACTTTGATCTCAGACTCGAAGCTTCCGGAACGGTGAAGGCACATACTTTCCCCCGACCTGGGACCTCAGCTGCAGTGGCTTCAGAAAACGACCGCTTTGTCCTCCCAAGTGCTCCCTCTGTTTAGCAGCTCTCAGAACTTTGTAGCTTCCCTTGTCCTGTATTCATCACAGCCCTCTCCCCACCTCCTAAAGCAACCTCAGCCGCAACTATAAAAACTCTTTGCTTCAAGGAAGATTCATCAGAAGTTCAATACCGTTCATATTTCCATAAAAGAATGCACATCGACACAGCGCTACATGCCTGGGGGTCATTTGGGACAATGTTGACCAGAGGCCTAACTTCGTTATCTCTGGAGTGTGGGCCGGCCAAAGAAAATTACTCTATGTCTCATAGTTTTGGTATTATCTGCCTTTAAAAAAAATAAAATAAAAGCACAGTGCATTTCAACAACCAGGAAAAGACAAGGAGGTGATCTTCATTCTGGAAAAAAATGATAACTGTAACAATGCCCTCACATCATGGAAAACGCTGATGGGACACTTTCACGTGACACAGAACAATAGCAGAGAGAAACTGGGGCATGATTAAGACACTGTAAAAAGGCTGGGACTGGAAGGGGAGATGGAAAATGGGTATGAGGGTGGTGAGGTGCAGGTGATTTTGAAAATTTCCGTGTTTGCTATCATGTGGTGTGGGCAGTAACCGAGAATTGGGTTGGCATCAATCGATCAATCAATGAAGGTGGGACATGTCCCCTCAACTTGGCCTGGTAGCTGTAACTAGTCACTGCTCCTCCTCGTCCTCCTGCCACCACTGCGCTTGTTGGGCCAGCCAGCCTGTGTCTGATGCTCACTCCCCAGGTGCCCACCTCCACCAGCCTGTGCCTCTGCCTGCCAGCCCCCTTCCCACCCCAGTGAAATCAGTTTACTCCCCAGGGTCAAATGGGCCCTGCTATGTCCTCAGTTTCCCTGACTTCTAGTAAGAGCTCAGGTCCTATGAGCCTCTTCTGTCAACCCCCTGCATGGCTTTACTCACTCAAGTCTGGGAACCATCCCAGAAGCACCTATCACTTCTTTCTAATTAAGGAAATATCGCATCATGACAAGACAGAGATTTTAGGTCTGCATCACTGCCAGTCAACATCTCTGTATGTAACAGGGTCAGTTCACCACCAGCAGACCAGGTCTCTCCTCCACCATATCATGGCCCCGTTTTACCCAAGAAGTAGCTACTCTTATCAGCCCCACTTTCCAGATAAGGAAACTGGGACACCAAGCAGTTAAGGAACTTGCCAGGGTCATGCACCTGCTGTCCTAGGAACCCCGAATCAGACCGAAGGTTGCTGGCTCCAGGAAGAGCTTCCCTAAGGACCTCCGGAGCTCGGTCTGTCCATGTGTGGGGGGCCGCCCTGGGCACTGCAGGGCGGTAGGAGGCCCCCTCCCCCGGCCTCTGTGCACAAAATTCAATAGCACCCCCAGGCGCCGATGAGACAACAAAATGTCTGGAGACGTTGCCAAGAATCCTTGGGTCGGCGGGAGGGGGGGTGTGGGGGGAAAATTCCCAAGAGTGTAGGACCCTCCTGCTAGTCGTCCGTGGCCTGGGAGGCGTGGTCCTTGTCCCCCTGCCTGCACTCTGCTCACAATCGCACTGGTACTGACACTGCCTCCTCTGGGCACCTCAACGTGCCTTATTCCTCCTCCTGGCTCTCCCCTGAGGCTCCGTGCCGCTGCTCTGCCCAGGGGACCCTCTCCGTTTACTGCCTCACCTGGTCCACAGGTAATAGTGCAAATGACTGGAGCATTTCCTCTATTCTGGGAGTCATTTCCAGGCTTTTAATTATGTTACCTTGAATTCCCACAATGATCTGGTAAGGAGAGCACCGATAACCTCATTGTCCCAGAAACTAAGGCCCAGACAGATGAAGCACAGAACAAGATCCCCACGACAGCTGAGCACCCCAAGGCCAATGTACATAACCACTGAGCACCCTGGACCCCAGCCCCAGGTGCCTGCACCTCAGCTCGTCAGCCTCCGGGAGAGTGGGTCTCCTGACTCGGTTCGGGGGCCCCCCCATACTTCCAGGAACCCAACAGCTGCACCTGTGGTCACTTGTGATTCTCCTCTCTGACTGCCCTGTCAGGAGCCTCCAAAGTAGCCAACTCTTCTCTCTAAAAGTGTCTGGAGATCCCCTCTCACATTCCAGTGCTTTCTCTCGCTCTGTTTTTCCCTCCCATCGGCTCCTGCCCACAATGCTGCAAGAAACCCATCTCCCAACCCAGGTCACAAGTCCCTCATCCTATTCCTCTCTGCAGCAGCATGGGGCCCGGCTCAGCATCCAGCTTTCTGAGTGCTGAGTGTTGAGTGATTTCCCTGTCTCTTCCCCTGGGATTCCCAAGCAGGTAACGCAGGGGTGGGGGGAGTGGGCCTGCCTCCTTTAGTAGCATCTTGGCTTGCATTCCCTTAACATATACTCTGTTCCCATATTAGATACACAGGGTGGGAGGGGAGGGAAGGCAAGCGCTGATGAAGGGTACCGGAGCTCTGCTGGTGGCATGATGTGAAATATAGACCGAGATCCGATGTCAATATCCAAAAATGAAAAACAAATACATAGGAATATTTCCGTGTCCACAACGCACTCTCTGACCTTTTTGGGAAGCATCCACATCCCTGGCTTTAGCTTTCATTTTCCCATTTTTATCACGACTCGAGGACAAGAAACATTGCTTTCCTGCAGGAGCCGTAAACCCTGGTGCTCAGCAGCCTCGTGCACGGCCTGTGTGGACAGCACAGGTGGAGGATGGGGCTGGGGAACCGGACAACGGACCAGCCTCCGGCCATTATGGCCACTGAGGAATGAGGTCCCACGTGGCCCAGGTGAGGTTTTTAAAAGCAGCACTCTTTAGATGAAATTCTCAATTAGCTCAGGTATTGATGACTCTTCCAAAGCAAGCCTTTTCATCACAGTGCAGCCTGATTCATACACGTGCATAAAGCAGGATGGCGACGGGTGAAAGTCCAGGAGAAGTCAAAGCTGCACTTGAAGGGGACAGGGGCAGCTCAACCCAGCACGTGGTGGCCACATGGCACCTCATTCCTCCGTGGCAGGTGAGGGCACCCTGATTTTCGAGTGAGGCCAGAAATCTGCCTTTCATTTGAAATCTCTCCTTTCGAACAAACACTGGACGCTGAGTGGGCAAACCAAGTTTGTCTGGATGGGGGAGATAACATGGACTCAGGGGTGTGCCTGGCTTCCTTGGGGGGTGCCTCCAACTCCCCACCTATGCTGCACCCCGCTCCTGGACCCTGGGAGACCTCACGTGCTGCGCCGGCTTCGCTGTCCTTTACCGCGAGTGTCTTCTCTTACCAACTGAAGGTCAGTGGCAGCCCTGTGTCGAGGGGACCTATCGATGCAATTTTTCCCAGAGCACATGCTTGCTTCGTGTCTCGGTGTCATATTCACTTTAGGCATATACATTGCGTTTTAGACACAATGCTATTTGTTTTTGAAAAAATGTTTATTGAGGTAACTTTGCTTTATAAAATAATATAAGCCCTTAGGTGCAGGTCCGCCATTCCTCAAATATATGAGAGCACCCCCTGCCACCAGCGAGTTGACAAAGGTCCTTCACCACTGAATACTGAACCCACCACACTTGGCCCCAGCCTCCTGCCCCTTCCCCTCTGGACACCTCAGTTCCGCTGTCAGTGCCCAGGGGCTGGCTGGTTATGTCTTGTCTGTTCATTTGCTCTGTTTCTTTATACCCACCTATGAGTGAGGTCCTCTGGCATTTGTCTTGCTACTGACTTACTTCACTTCACATCATCCCTTTGAGTTGCGTCCATATTGTTGTAAAGAATACGATTTCACCTCTTCCCAGGGCTGTGGAGTATTCCACTGTGTGTGCGTGTCACATCTCCTTACGCATCCACGTGACAGGCACTTGGGGAGTCCCAGCTCTTGGTTACTATAAATAATGCTGTGATAGACACGGGCGTGTGTATATCTGCGAACGAGCGTCTTCGTGAAACATAATGCTATTTTATACTTACTAGAGTGTAAACATAATTTCTCTATGCACTGGGGAACAAAAACTGCGTGACTCCCTCTATGGCGACATTCATTCGATTGTGGTGGTCTGGAACCACACTATGACTGTCTCCCATTGGTGCCTGCAGGTGGCACCTCACGGTTCGAAGCCCAGCGCTGGTAGCGCTAATGGCGACAGGCGGGAGGCCACGCTTCCTCCCTGGGCTCGGCCTGTGCCTGTCCTGGCATTTCTCCTGGCTCTACCTCTGCCGCTCTCCTTGCTCTCCCTCCATCCATCCAGAGCACGCTATGTCCACTCTGCTGCCCGGGCTTAGGAAACTGCCCTTCAAACAGCCCCTGACTCAAAATCACCTCCTTAGTGACGTCTCGCTCTCCTCCCCTCCTGTCGTCCTCGGCCTTCTCCCTCAGGCGGAAATTACCCCAGCAGCTCTTCTGACAGCTCACAGATTGTGTCTCCTACCTATTTAATTCTCCACTTGTTCGAGGTCATCTCAGTCTGGGACATCTTGCCTGGGCCTCGAGTCTTCCCTCCACAATGTCACAATGTGCTGAGAGATCTCTGCAGAACATACACCTGTGCTTGCCACGCGACTGGACCAAGGGTTTGGAGACTGTCCACTGTTTGCACTTCAACGTCCACTGTTTCAGCATGAAACATGGAGTCTTGCACCTGGATGGCCATGTGCAGCTGACACTCCAGCCACATGGGACGACAGTCATGCTCTTGGTACATTTGAGACTCTGCACCTACTCGGGTACACTGAAAGGGATAGCCAAGGAGGGGTCAGAGAGAGCTTTGTGGAAACGAAGACTATTCCTATGTAGCAGCTAACAATGCTCTTCCTCGGGGTCTGCAGCACCTCTGCCACCTCGCTTCCTGGGTGACAGCATCCGGTGGCCAGAAATTCACCGTGTCCATTCTTAGATCTGTGCCAGAGATCTTTGACTCTCATGGGAATCCCATGGTTGAGGTTGATCCCAGCAAAGGTCTCTTCAGAGCTGCTATGCCCAGTGAGACCTCAACTGGCATCTATGAAATCCTTGAGCTCTGGGCCAGTGACAAGACACATGACACAGGGAAAGGTGTCTCAACAGCTGTTGAGCACATCAGTAAAAGTGCTGATCCTGCCCTGGTTAATGAGAAACGGAAGGTCATGGAACTGAAGACCAACAAGCCAATGATAGAGATAGAACGGTAAACGAACTCTAAATCTGGTGTCGCCACCATTCGGGGAGTGTCCCTGGCAGTCTGCAAGACCACAGCTCCTGAGAAGGGCGGCCTGGGACCACCGCACTGGAGACCTGGCTGGCAATTCTGATGTCACCTGGTCAGTTCTGGCTTTCAGGGTCATCCACGGTGGCTCTCAGGCTGGCAATAGGGGTTCAAGCAGGGCCAGGGAGGCGCTCTGACCTCCCCACGGGACAGCAAACCTCAAGGAAGCCATATGCACCGGAGCAGAAGTCATCAAGGAGACGTGCAGGGGAGATGCCACCCACGAGGGCAGGTGGGTTCCTAACACCCAGGAGAATAAAGTAGCTCTGGAGCTGCTGAAGAATGCCACCGGCCACACCAACAAGGCGGCCATCGGCACGGACATGGCTTTGTCCCAGTTCTCCCTGTCAGGGGGATATGGCCTGGATTCCAAGTCACCTGGTGATATTGCAGCCAGTACTTCACACAGCAGGCTGGGAAACCTGTCCGAGTCCTTCATTGAGGACCACACAGTGGTGTCTACAGAAGCCCCCTTCGACCAGAGTGATGGGGAAGTGAAGGAAAAGCTCACTGTCAGCGTGGGGTTCCAGTGCTCGGCGGGCGACCACAGTGGCCAACCCAAAGTGGACTTCCCGGGTATGCACGCGATGTCATGCCCCTGCCTGCTACCCAGCGAGAACCAAAGCAGCCCCGCGTCCAATCTCTGCGGGCGTGCGAGCTGGTCCCATCCAATGGCTGGGGCATCCTGGTGTCCCATGGCCCCGGGGAGACTGAGGACACCCTCGTCACCTGGGGTGACTGTTGCTTCTTGCTGATCCCAGAGCATGGCCAAGCGCAACCGGACCCTGAGAAAGAAGAGGATCTGGGCAGCAAGGCTAGCTTCGCCAGCAGGAACTTCAGAGCCCCCCTGGCCAGAAGCTCTGGGCAGGCAAGTCCCAGCCCTGTGCCCCTGTTGGCTGGTAAGATCCCTGCTCCTGGGGCCACATGGGCCGTGCAGGGCCCCCAGGATACTGTAGGCACCCTTGGCAGTTGCCTGCCTCTCCTCCACCGACGTTCTCCCTGCTCTCTGAGAATGGCTGCAGAAGTCCGGCTTGATCACCTGGAACCCGCTGGAAACGCTCGCTCTGTAACCATGTGACTGGCCCAAACCACTGTTTTCTCACCGGACACCCAGTGCCTGGAGCCCTGTGCGTCTATACAGTAATCTCTGAGGGGTCCACAGGCAGCAGCAGCCCCAGGGTTTTGTGCAGAAGAGACCTGGATGACACATACGAAAAAGAAACAGAATATCCTTATGTGTTTCATGTAGAAACAAGTTATCAGGAATGTCCTGACCCGCTTGGTTCCTTGTCTCCGCCTTTCGAGCTCAGGCTCAATAAACCCCCCTGTTGAAAGGCTGGTGTCCTCCTCTCCCTGGGAGATGCCAGCGACACACACAGGTGCACGCACGCGCCGTGCACACGCGTGCACACACGCATGTACACGCACACACCCATGTGCATGCGCACACTCTTCAAAAAGAGGGAAGCTCTCTGCAACAACCGGGGTGGAGACCCCTGAGACGCTCGCAGTAGGTCCAGCACATAGTAGGTGCTCAGGAGACCTGCGTGGAAATGGGGTGCCCTCTGACCTCACATCTCAGGGCCCTGACCCAGGCAAAGTCAACACATCTCCGCAGCTCGCCGGGAAAAGGACCAGAAGATGTCAAAATAACACGTGGAGTGGGTGGCTGTGGCGGGCAGGACAGGTTCCAATGCCAGCTCTGCCCCTGACTCGCACAGGGCCCGCGAGTGCTGCCTCTCTCTGCCGCGGTTTCCTCCTGGGGAAGAGGCAAGTTGGGCTAAGTGGCTGCCGAGGGCCCTTCCTGGGGCGACTGCCTCCAATCAGACTTGGAAGCCAGGCTTCCGACAGCCACCTCCTTAGTAACCGAGTTCCTCAGCAGTTTTTAAGGATCACGATTACGTAGGACTGGGTCCTGGCCAAGCCCTAGCTCCTGAATCCTCACAGAAGGCCCAGTGAAGGAGGTACTTATTTGGGGCTGGGGCCCCTTTAGGGACTCAAAACAGGTGTCCCAAAGCAGGTGACTCATGGAGGGCACGCTCTTGAGGAAAACTTGGGGGTCGAGGGGAGGGCAGGAAGGGAAGGGGCCGAGGAGGAAGTCGTGGGGAAGGTTGTGTGCACCTGACCCTCAGATGTCTGCTTCCACGTGGAGGGAAAACGGGGCGGCGGCGGGGGCTTTTGAGTCCCCATTATCTGTCCAGCACCAACTCGCCTCACGAGAGAGGTGAGACAGGCGGTAGTGATAGAGGCAGAGCCTCCCAGCTGTCTCAGGGATGCGGTCACCGTCAGCCAAGGGCCTGGACAAGGAGTGGGTACGGCCTTTCCTGCGGCACCCGCAGTGCTGGGGGAGCAGCACACTGGGTGGCTAAATGATTCTGAGCAGAACCACCGCATCTTGTGTCATGATTCAGCCCATTTTGCAGATGAGGAAAATCGAGATCTGGGGTGGCTAAAGCTGACCTCAAGGTCACAGGACAACAGAGCAGAGGCTTGTACCATTAGGAGCAAATCGCCTCTCCCCATAACAATCCTCACCCCTGAAGTGCAGGACCCACTCCTCTGACCCCCAGCGCCCACAGAGGTGTCTGGGTCCTCAGGTGGGTTTGTAATGGCTGAGTTGGAGAGCGGCCAGGAGGCCAGGAGGGTGTGGGGGGCGAGAACTCACCCCACTCACAGGCCGACAGCTGCCTGGGCTCCAAGGGCTGTCAGCGCCTTCTCCCCTCTCACGGGCCCCCTGCCAGCTGCCTCTGCTGAGGGAAGAGGGACATTATTCATCAGGGAGATAAGGCCGCTGATGAGAGACGGCCCCAGAGCAGCTGTCCCTCCGCGGCAGCTGGAACGGATGCCGGAGAAGCCAGGGAGGGAAGAAGGGAAGCCCCATTTGGAGATAAAAAATGACGGTACTGCTGGGAGGTGACAGAAAGCACATTTCCAACCGAGGTCGGGTGCGAGGATACGCATATACCCCAAGCCTTCCCGCAAATATCTGTGCTGACAAGTCACATGTGTGCGCCCGTCAGGTTAACACCGCCACGTCAGGGCTCTTTGAGCAGCTCCCTTGGCCAGAACCCGCCACCTGGTGCTGGGTGCTGGGTTCCCAGGGAGACACCCGTCTCCCCTCAAGTGGACAGCTCAGAGCAAGGACTAGCTGGAGAAGCTAATGTCCTGGCTGGGCTACAGCCCGGCACCTCTCATTTCCTGTCCCCAGAACACCCAGGTGGGGATGACTTCAGGGGGCAAAGTCCCTTTCCTGCAGCTCCTGGCTTTCTTCCTCTTTTCTCGAAGCTAGCTCACACATGATGGAATTTTCCAGACTGGGGAGCTAGAGCGAGCGAAATTTCCTTCTTTTTTTGTTTTGTAGAAGGAAAGGTGCAGGCAGGAATAAAGACGAGTAGGCCAGCAGGAAGAAAGAGGGAGGAAGGGACCTTTATTTAACTTAATTGCTCCTCTTGATTGTTCCCTGCCCTGGGTCTCGAACCTGGGTCCTGAGGATGTATGTGGACTACGTCTGGTGGCCTTATCTGCTAGGCCACCAGGGCGCATTGAGTGAGGTTTCTTTATTGTTTTTTTTTTTTTTAATAATTTCATTCTTTCTTTTGTTTGTTGAAAGGAGTCACTAAAAGAGAATTTCCTGGGGGAGAAGAGAGTTGGTGCTGATTGTGAAGGGAATGGGCCCTGGTGGCGGGTGTAGACAGTGCTCAGCAGGGTCTTCCCTGGTGTGCCTCTGCCTCTGAGCACTCTCATTGTCCTTTCCCACGGGGTGAGGGTTCTTCAGAAAACAGGGTCTCCCCTGCCCCACATCTGCTGGGGTCTTGCCTGCTAGCCTGACCTGTTTAGCTTTTCCTCTCATTCAGTCAGAACAGGGAGGGGTGATCAGTGGGGTCTCTGAAAGGAGCTATGCCGTTATACGCCTCGTAAAAATACGTCTAGGTGCGCCCTGGTGGCCTAGTGGGCTGGACATGGTACACACACATCCCCAGGACCCAGGTTCAAGACCTGAGGCCACGGAAACAACCAGGAGGAGCAACCAAATAAAACAATGTGCTTCTCCCTCCTCTCTCTTCCTGCCTGCTCACCTTCATTCCTGCCTGCACCTTTCCTTTAAAAAGAAAAATATCTAAAAGAAATATAGCAGAACGTTAATATTTGAGACGCATACTTGTGAGTACATGGTAACAGTTAATGTTTATTAAGCACATAGCAGATGCAAAGCCCTTTTAGCTCTTTAAAGAGCTTTACCTTCATTAACTCTGATGATTATCTTTGGAGAGAGGTGCTGTGGTGATTTTTAAAGTAAGACAGAGGCACAGAGAGGTTAAGTAACCTCTTCAAGGTCACACAGCAGAGCCAGGTCCCAGAGCGGGCATTCTTAACTGCTCTTTATTTGTTTGCTGTACTTTTCTAGGTCAGAATTATTTTTTAAAAGATTTGAAGTAAATATGGTAAAAATGCTAATACTTGCTATTTTGCTGTGTTCAATATCTAGATTTAGAATTATTCCAAACTTTAGAACTATATAAATATCTCAAAGAAAAAGGACCCAATGTTGGTATCATTTCTCAGAAGGCTTCTAGAACCCTCCCCCAAGCTCTGAGTCCTCTTTTCTTTTCCTTCATCACAGCTTTAGGGGTCGGTTTGCTTCCCATTTCTCCACTGGGCGGTCATGATGCTGGATTTATATTGCATTCTCGGGGCCTGGCCCACTGTAAACCACTAGATGCCCAGTAAAACTATGATGCTAAATGGAGCCACTGCCTGGGTGGCCGGGGGGTGGGGGGGTGGGTGGGGGTGGGGCTGAGACAGGAGCAGCTGACAGAGGAGAGGCTGCAGAGGGCGCTGGAACAAAGGTGAGCCCGCCCTCCCGACTGGAGACATATGGCAATCACTCTTAGGCCCATCACCCAGCCAGGGTTTGCAGCCTAAATACTTCCAGCTGTACTTCCACGGTGCAGAGGAACTTCGTAAGGCAGGACTTTGGCTGCTCCAGCTCAGCTCATGTGCCCATCAAAGGAGAGGGTGGCTTTTGAGGAAGCAATGGGGGTCGTCGCTCGCCGTGTGTGGGACTGTGATGGCTGGTGTGGCAGGTGCCAGACGAACTCTCTACAACCGGGCTTCTTCCTTGTCGTTTTTAGGGCTCTTATTCTTGACTGCACGTTGGCAAACCAGGGAACTCTCACAACTCTTCATACCTAGTCCTGCTGGGAGTGACTTGAGATGAGATTGTCGAAGCTCTCCAGGGGACTGTAACAGACAGCCAAGGCTGAGAACTCTTGCTGGGGTGCTCGCTGCAAAAGGCAGCGGCATCCTTTTTCATTCAAGTCAGATGACTGAGCATCTCTTAGGTGCCAGACACTGAGGAAGGAGGGGAGGATGTGAGACCTCTGTCTCCTGGGGCAACTACATTGAAGAGGATTATTGAACCAGATTTCCATACACAGGTCACACAGCCAGGGTGTGTCTTTGTATCTCTAAGTCCCCATCACCAGCATGAATTGATCACGGGATAATTTCACACTGGATCTATAGTGGCGGTTCATAAATGGTCAGAAAACAAGATGGTAACGCTCTGTTCTTGGGATGTTTCCCCGGGGTCTAGGGGCATGGATTTCACATAGGGGTGAGACCTCATGTAGTCACATTAGCCCTGCGACATGTCAGCACAAGTGATGATGACAAATCAAGATTGGGCAAGGTGTCTAACAAATGTCTAACACTGCTGGTGCCCGGATGGCTCTAAGAACCACTGGTTAAGGCCAATACTAGCTAAGCACACATGAGCTCATTTAATCCTTAGTGGTAGGGTTACCCTATGTCCTGGTTTGACTGAGACTGTCTCAATTTAGCAAAGTTTAGTGACATCGAACCACCAGCCCCCGCCCCACTCCAAGTCCCCTGGCACTTGCTAATACTCCAATTGCAACTGGTCCCAGTTTCTAAAAATAATGGTGAGTCTTAGTGGAGTGTTTAAGGCATGGACTTAAGGCTCAAGTCCTTGGTGCTAGCACTTAACAGCTGTGCAACTCGCTACACTGGTCAACATGTATATGCCTCAGTTTACCCATCTGGAAGAAACAATATGGGAACAATCCTATGTGCCTCATAGTGTTCCTGCCAGGATCAAATCGACCAATCTCGAGAGAGCTGGGGCCAGTGGGCCCTTGTTTAATGTTAGTTATATAAGCTCAGTACTGACAGCAATTATTTGTGAAACTTGTCAGTTTCTACGTGTACCTTTAAAAAACCATTTCTTCACTATCCTAAAAAATAGGAAAAAACATACAGTATCCCTGCTGCGAACCCGCCCAATCCTTGATGCTCGTGCCTCAAGATGATCGTGAGAGCTACTTCCAAGTTGTTATTCCACCAGCACAACCAGTTTTCCTTCAGTTCATGGCAACATGGTTTCTTGTAGTCCCACCACTGCTTAACGTCCTCAGGGCATCCATCCTTGGTGCATATTCTCTGTAGGATCTTGTGCCCGCCCTCTGTGTTCCCTTCCTATACCACGGCAGTCTTAGCAATGAACTTCAGATGTTTTTCCATGGCCGGGGACTTCAAAGTCTTCTGCAGACCATTCTGACTCTTGACTTTTTACTTAGCAGCATATGTAAGAAATATTTTCCTCTCAGTACAAAAGGAGATGCTACTCTATTTTTTATTGCATCTCTTTACATGGCCCTACCCTCATTTATTTAGCCAATCCCCTACAGATGAACAGTTAGTTGCTTTCTAATTTTTAGCTCTTCACAAATGCATCTGAATAGGAGACAAATTTTAGCATTCACACAATGTTCCTAAGCTACCCCCACCAATTTGGAAAGTTTGTCATGCACAGAAGTGTTTATACTGTACGCACAATTTGCACGCACTTTTTTGAGCGCAAAAAAGATGTTTGATGGTATCTGCTTATGTTTTCTGTCCAGAAGGCGAGCTGAGCTGCAAGTAGCAGTTAGGACTAAATCAATGAAGAAAATGCATTTTTCACATCACAGAGATGGAGTGGGTGAAGGAGTAAGTAAAACTGGTTCAGCAGCCTCCTCGAGGGTTTAAAGGCTATGTGTCTGATGCATAATATCAGGAATGGGCTCTTGTCTTCAGATTGTCCCTTTATTTCATCAGTGATCTGCCTGGACTGCTGCCCGCAGGGAAGAGCCACTTTCTTGTGTTACATTTAAGAAATTTGGTGAACTTTCCACAGTCCTCTGGCAAGTGTCTCTCAGATTTCACTGGGCAGAAGCAAATCTCATGTCCGTAGCTAAACACATCTCTTTCATAGGAACAGAATGACCACAATGGACTGGAGCAAACCAAGATTCATCCCCTGGCACCTGCTAGAGAATACTGTATCCCTGAGGACATGGCCACCCAACATCTGGAAACACCCAGGATTTGGGTGGCGAGAAGAAAGCAGACCACCCAACAGTAGACAGCAGACATCTCAAAACCTCTATTTTCACAGACAACCTTCTGTTGTTAAGAACTGGCTCCGAGAATTATGTATTTACAATGAGATATTTACAATAAAAAATGCAACAATGACTCTTACTATCTGCGCCAAGGCTTTTAGGACCGGCAGACCTAATGACTGAAATCAGAAAGTACACGCTTGGGACTCTGCTGTTGGGTGGGGATTTGGGACTGTTTCTCTAGCATTCCAGACCTCTGTTGCCTTCCTTTGTGAAAATGGCAATTTGTAGGAAAATTAGAAGACACAGTAGAGTCCCAGCATCAACAGCTGTCTGTGGGCAAGTTTTGCATCTCAGTTTCCACATAGGTCAAATGGTGATTAAAGTCAGCAACTCATGGGGCCTTCAAAAGTGTCTTTCATGGAGGTATAACTTCCATAAAGTAAAACATATTCATCTAAAATATACAGTTGATGAGCCTGACCAATATATACAACCATAACCCCACTACGCCAATCAAAATATTGATGTCCATCACCCCAGAACTTGCCTCGCCTCGTGCCCTCTGCTGTCAACAATATGCCATTCTCTTGCTCCAGAAAACCAACTGCTCTTTCAGTGACTATGTCAGCTCTAGGATGTCACTGAGTAGAATCATAAAGAATGTGTCTAGCTTCTTTTGCTCCACATTATGTCTTTGAGACTTGCCTGTGTTATGAGTGGTGGAAGCTGGACTGGCAGGAAGCCCACACGATTCCTGCCTCCCAGTGTTCATGTCCTGACCATAGGAAGGACCTGTGACTTGCTTCTAGAAGACGACAAAAGTGATGGGAGACTGGTCATTGGTCATGTTATATTACACAGGCCTCTGTCTTGCCGACTGACTCGTCTCTTTCTCCCTGGCTTTCTTTGAAGAAGCAAACTTCCCTGTTATAAGAAGACCTATGGATAGAGATGAGGGTGGCTTCTGACTGTTAACCAGCAAGAAACCAGAGTTCCTCCATCTTATAGTCATAGAAAATGAATTCTACCAACAACATGCATGAGCTTGGAAGTAGTTCCACTGCCATTCAAGCCTCCAGATAAGATCCATACCTGGAGCACCTCTTGATGGCAACCTTGCAGAAGACCTGGCTAAGCAGTGCCCAGACTTCTGAGTGTGAGGTAATAAGTACGTGTTCTCTTCATGTATTTGGGGCGACTTATTACTCAGCACAGAAAACAAACACATGCCTCTCGGTAGTCTCTTCCTTTTGGTCACGGAGAAGCATTTCATTATGTGAAAATGTCATAATTTGTTGACTTTTTCACCAGTTAATGAGCATTTGAGTTGTCGCCAGTTTAGTCTGATTATGAATAAAGTGGCTATGAAAATTCTTGTGCAAGTCCTGTAGTGATATGTTTGACTTCTCTTGGGGAAAAACCCAGTAGGAGAATGGCTGGATTGTATGGCACATACACACTGAACTTTGACTGTCTGCCAAAGAGGTTGTGCCATCTCACACTCCCACCAGCAGAGATGACAGCTTCCGCTGATCCACTTCTCTAGCAATCGTTTGCATCCTTTTTAGATGTTTTAACTTGCTAGCTCGTTATCATTTTATCTGCATTTTCCTAATGATGAATGATGCTTGGCATTTTGAGGGCTCATGGGCCATTTTTTGTATTATCTTCTTCTGTCGAGTGCCTGTTTAAACATTAAGACATGACCACCCCCTGGGCTTGTTTTAAGAAAACAGTATGCATGTAGAGATGCACTGTGGGTTTGATTCCAGGGGTGCACAGAAAAGAGAATGTGACTCACATACATTTTTAGGTCTCCCAGAACATAAAAAATACTATAAATAAAATACTACATATATTGTTTATACCATAAACAAAGCACTATAAAATACCCTTTATTCACAATGCAATAGTAGTATGTCTAAGGAAAACAATATACATAGACATATCTTAATGAAAAAATACTTTATTGCTAAAAACGGCTAACCAACATCCAAGCCTTCAGCAAATCCTAACCTTTTGGCTGGGAAAGGTCTTGGAAAAAACACACTATCTGTGAAGCACAAACGAAGCGAAGCACAAGATGAGACAGGTGTGTACTGTGACTGGCTCTTAATAGACACTGAATAAAAGAGAGCTATTATGACGAATAGGGTTTTTAGGGTTACGAACAAGATAAAGTTCTGTGTGTGAACTTTATCAAGTATGCTTTTAATCATATACTAAATCCTTGTGCTGAGGAAAGAAGAAGAGAGGCTAGGTATTAGAGGGGACGGCGCAGGAACGCAAGAGGCTCCAGGATTTGAAGCAAAGCAGCGGAGACTTGGAACATTTTGTTCAGCCTTTTGTCTGTTCGTGGCTGCATCAGCCCTGCAGTCACTGGGGCTGGAGGCCCGAGAGAAGCATGTGCGGGGGGAACCTTGTAGGACTCTTGAACAACTCTATCAGGGAAGCTAAACTTAGTACTTCTGCATGGCTCCACTTTTGCCCCAGTTCCATCCCTGGCTGGAAATCCAGAGACTTTCTTTTCCCAGCCTCCCTTGCAGCTACCTCTAGTCATGTGACCCAGTGCTGGCCAATCAGGCAAAAGTGAGACCTGTGTGGGCGGGATTCCTGCATTCATATTTGATTTCCCTGAAAGGGGAGAGGTGTGAGAGGGGAAGAGCTAGCTGCCACCTAGGCCTACACGAGATTCCTGAGGCAATGTCAGCCACATTGGGACAGTGTAGGATTCCTTTCATTTGTCAAGTTGACTGGGTGCCCAGATGGTTGGTTAAACAGCAGTGTCTGCGGGGTGTTCCTGGATGAGATTAACATTTTACATGCTGAAGTGGGGAAAGCAGATGGCCCTCCCTAACATGGGTGGGATTCATCCAGGCAGCTGGAGGCAGGAAGAGAATAAAGAGTGAGTGAGAAAGGATTCTTTTTCTCGGACTGTCTTCCAGCTGGGCCCTCAGGATTCTTCCACCTTTTGATCTCAAACTTGAAGCAGAATTTATACCACTGTTCCTCAGGCCTTTGTCTTCAGGTTGGATCCACATCATCAGCTCTCCTGTGTCTCCAGCATGATGACAGTCGACCTTGAACTTCTCAGATAGCATACTCCCAGGAGTCAGTTCCTTAGCGTATATACAACACACACATGCACACACATATGTGATATGTTGCTCCAATTTGATCTGCTTCTCTGAGGACCCAGACTAGTGCAGACAAGGAGGTGCTAAACATGAGGACAAAAAGTCATGAGAATGGCAGGCCAGAAAGACAGAGAGAGTCTGGATTTCTGGCAGCAAATGCTCTCGCTGTACCCAGTCTGGAAACACCTATATTAGACTCTTATTACGTGAGGTACAGAAATGCCTTTATGATCAGCACTGCTGTATGTCAGGTTTTCAGTTTCATGCCATCAGAGCATTCCTGACCCACCCAATTATCTCACATCTCTGAGCTTCATTTCCCCAGTTTCACAATGACGGTAAGACGAGAAAAGAGAATAGCCTCCGATGACAACACGCATTTCCAAGTAACTTCTCGGTGCAGGGGTCTGTGTGAGGGACTCCAAGGAGGCGGTGGAGTCAATGCCTCAGAGAGGGAACTCCGGCCGGATGGTCTGACTTGGAAGCCCAGCTCCACTACCCACAAAGACATGTCACTTACATTTTCTATCAGTTTCCTAGTTTGTAAAGTAGGGATCATAACAGTTCTATTTAGTAAGGCTTTTGGAAGCATTACATGAACTAATTCTTATAAAGTACTTAGGACAGTGCCAGGCACATAGAAGAAAAAATTCAATAAATGTTCATCATCAGTAAGAACGAGACATGGGTCAGGTCTTGGGAGTTTGGAATCTAGCTTGTTACTCCAGACATACTATAAAACACATGCTCTATAAACAAATCTGATGCTGAAACTCGAAAGGTGGTTCTTTCTTGATTGAAAAAAAAAATCCTTTAACTTATTTAATACTCAAGTATTACTGAGCCACTTAGCAGCTCATTATCATGAGATATGAGGCCAAACCTTTAACTGCCTTCAAGGATGATTTAGATGAATCAGTGGATGATAAACCATAATAATATATTCATGAAAGACATGAGGCAAGTTGGGGCATCATCTCAGGATTTGACATTAATAATATAGTAAAAATGATACTTTATTGCATCATCTATTTTACAGTTTCTAAAGCTTCTGCATAAATTGGAATGATTTTGTGAGAAAAAGGCAAATGCTATTCAAATTCTTTCCCAAGGTGACCTTATTTTGACCCTCAGTTTATTTAATAAGGAGCATAATTCTCAATTTCAGATGAGAAACCACAGGCTGGCTGTGAGCGTCGCTTGAGCTGGCACAAGTGAACATACTTTCTACTTCTCTAAAACAGCTTTTTAAAATAAAATGTGTGCAGTTGTCCCCACGTGGGGGCCCAGAAACCCCATATTCTCCAGTGATGTTTGGTGACCTGTAAGGCCCCACCCCGCCCCCTGGAAAGGGCCCCTCACGCTCCCGGAGGCTCAGTTTGATTCCCTTCTTCTCTGAGAGACCTGGGCTCGTGGGAATCACCCATCAGAGCCCTCAGAGCTGCAGATTCTTACCCCTGGGGCCAGGCTGGTCGTGAAGGGTTTGCTCTGGACCCCAAACCAGCTAAGCTACCTGCTGAATACTCAGGACCCTCCAGGAATGTGGGTGCCTTGCCCTGGGCCCTGGCAGTGTAGATAAACATGCACCAGTTGTCCTGTGCAGTCTCGGGTTCCTGAAGCATGACTCTCCCTCCAACCACCTGAGATCTGGGGCCCACTCTTGGATGCACACCTGAGTCAGGAGGTGCCTCAAGAGCCAGGTTGTGATGCAGGATGCTGTTTGAGGGCTGTCCCTGCATGTGAAGGGGATCATGGCTTTCCCAAAGCCCAGCGCAGTCCTGGCAATTATACACGGGAGGGGAGGTCCCAGGAAGCCCCGGAGGGTGGGGACTGTGAACCTGCGGCCACCTCTCTCTTCCTGCAGCAGTGGCATCAGTCAGATCTGAATCCAAAGTGCTCAGAATGCAGACTCTGGAGACAACCTGCTGGATTCAAATCCTGACTCAGTCACTTCCTAGCCCTGAGATCTCAAGCAAGTTACTTTCATGCACTGGGACTCAGGTTCCCTTTGGGAAATGATGCGTTTAATAGTCTTACTTCATAGAGTGTTTAAGGGGATTTAAGTGAGTCCATGAAGCGTGCTGGGCATGTACTTAGCACACAGGAATTTTAGCTTTTTTGATGATACATCTTGTGATTTTTAAAATTTAATCAATGTTTTTCTTCTTTTTATTTTAAATAATAATGTTATGAGTTCTTTTGTTTATAATGTTATATTCATTTTAGGACATTCAAATTGAATCTCAGCCTATGAGTATTTCACACCTCACAAGAGTTTGAATGCCCATTATTATTCTCTTTCTCTTGTTAGGTAGGCTGGGTGTGGTTATGTTTTGATTATTTTCCCTTTTTGTTTTCCCCCTGGAGATGTATTTTGAGGTTACCCCGAGGTTAGTATTAAGAATTATATGTTTATTTCCGATTTTTATTTGAAAGCGGATTAGACTTACACTCATTCTACCATCCACATTTTCATTCTCCTCTCCTCCTTCCTGCTTTTTATATTTTCTGTTTTACTGTTTTTAAGTGGGGTTTCTTTATACTTTATGGAGTATCCTTTAGGATTTTTTTGTAGAGCTGGTTTTGTGGTGATGAATTCCTTTAACTTTTGTTTATCAGAAAGTGTTTTATAGAATCCCTTCAGTTCTGAATGGTAACTCACCTAGTTCTGAATGGTAACTCACCTAGTATTCTAGGTTGAAAATCCTTTTCCTTCAGCACTTTGAGTATATCCTGCCATTCCCTCCTGGCCTGTAGAGTTTCAGTTGAGAAATCCACTGAGAGTCTTATGCGAGCTCCTCTGTATGTGACTCGCTTTTCTCAGGCTGCTTTTAATAGTCTTTCTTTATCTTGTATTTTTGACATTTTGAGGACAATGTGTCTTGGCATAGGCCTGTCTGGGTTTCTTTTATTAGGGACTCTTTGAGCTTCCTGGGTCTGGAAGCCTACTTCATTGCTCAGGTTAGGGAAGTTCTCAGCTATTATTTCTTCAAATATAGTTTCTGCGCCCCACCCCCCACCCCCCCTTCTCTCTCTTCTTCTGGGAGCCCTATGATGTGAATTTTGTTCTTTCTGATGTTATCCCATAGGCTGTGAATGCTGTCTTCATTTTTTTTTTTCATTCTTTTCTCTCTTTGCTGGTCTGCCTGAGTGCATTTCCCTGCCCTCTCCTCTAGCTCACTGATTCCGCTGGCGGTTTCATCCATCCTACTCCTGAGTCCCTCTATTGAGTTCTTTACTTCAGATACCATATTCTTCATTTCTTTGATATCTTGCTTCATTTTGTCTCTTTCTCTTCCTCTTTGGGTAGTTTGCAGACATCTGTTGTGATCAGACTTTCCCCTGGGGTTTCACTGGATCATCATTTCACATATATGTCCCTGCTTCGTTCTGTTTGCTGCTGTGGCTTAGTTTCCCTGCAGTGATGGCCTTGTGCAGGGTATCGGCTTGCTCCAGAAAAGCCTGGATCTCAGTTTGAACACTGGGAATTCTAGAGTTGCATGGTGTTACCACTGGTTGGATTTGTTGATGTTCTTAAGTGGACCCTGCATTGGGACCCAGGCATTCAGCCTATGGGGTTGGAGTTTGTGATGGGGGTGCAGTCTTCCCTGGCTCTCAGCCATAACAAAGACCTTGCGGCTGGCCCAGGATCAGCATCAGTCTGCACTTATGCCTCCATCCACAGGGGAGCGCTGTGGGTAGCCTGAAGGCACCTCCCTTCTGCAACTTTCTTCTTCCTTTAAGTCTGGGGGCAGGGTTTCTGGTGGCTGGGACCTGGAGCAATAGGGTGGGACTGTGTGTGTGCGCGTGCGGGATTCTGTTAGCTGCCCTCCGGTTATGGTTGTGCCCTGTGAAATTTTCCTTTCGGGGTTCCCGCTCAGACCACTGGAGTGCCAGTCCCCCTTCTGCCTCCCTGTGCAAAGACCCATTCTCCCAGCTCTATGTCCTGATCCTGCCAGGTGGGCGCCCTACTGTCCTCAGAGTGACTCCTGGGAGGCTCAGTTCTCCCTGCAGTTCCTCCCCAACCTCAACTTTTGTCCCCCGAAGGCTGTGAATACCGAATCCATAGTGCAGCTCTGAACCCCCATGCCTTTGCCTACCCTAGTGGTGGTGATTGCAGCTGCTGTGGCTGCAGCCCGCCCGGCCAGCCCTTCCACGCCATGTGTGTCCAAAGAATAGGTGATATCTAGACTTTGTCGAGAGGGGATACAGCACGTCCCACCAGCTTGCCATCTTGACCGCCTTCCTGATACATCCAGTGATTCCCAACCAAGCCTGTTTCCTCATCACAGCACACGTCCAGAGTTCGCTCTTCATTGGGTGGTAGCCATCGCACTTGTAATTACTCATCTGATATCTGCCCATCTGCCCACACAGCCTGCAGCAGGGTTCCTAGAATCCCTGGCACATGGCAGGTGATCAATAAATAGTCACTGAATGAATGAGTGGTACTGCTGCTGGGGCAGAAGGAAACAATGACAGGCAGCTTGGTTGGACAGAAAGAACACTGAATTGGCTGCGTGTATGTCTTCAGGAAGGGGGATTCGGGTTGTCAAAAAGCAAAACAAAACAAAACTGGACTTGTGTCTGACCTTAGCCCTTACTACATGGGTAGTACAGGCAAGGAGGTGACCTCCCTGAATCTCAGTGTCCTTGGCTGTGACATGGAAATGACAGTATCGACCTCAAGAGGAAGGTCACCTGAGATGAGATGTGGAAGAATCTCGTTACTGGCATGCCCTGGTGATCTAGGGGGACAGGCTACCAGGTGCAGTCCGCATACATCCCAGGGACCCAGATTCAAGGTCTGGGGCTGAGGGAACCACCAAGATGAACAATAAAATAAATAAATTCCTGCTCTCTCTTCCTGCTTGTCTGCCTGCCTGCTCACCTTCATTCCTTTCCGTACCTTTTCTTACACAAATCCAAATGCCCCACAGGCGGCCACTCTCCTCCCCACTCAGCTCTGTAGACTGAACCCGACGCAAAACAAACCACGACCCCAGTGAACGCTTCTTCAGCACTGACTGTGTGCCGGGCACGGAGCTAAGAGCTGTCCTGGTATTGTCCTCAGTGCAGCGGTCTTGAAAGGAACCTTAGGAGGAGGAAGCATTTTGTAACCAGGAGCAGAGCTGAGGAATCACGGCAGCATTTCCACGGAACTTTCATAAGCCTGAGACAATGTGGGCTGCCTCTCAAGGCAGGTGTGCGTGTGCGGGGAGCCAGGAGCTGGTCTGTGAGGCCAATGACGGGTTACCTCTCACCCACCAAGTGGCTTCATCTAGGGCAGCTCTGAGGTCAGCCACACATACTTTTATTTGGGGGAAAAAAGAGGGGTCTGCTACTTAAAATAAAAATTAAGACGTCTTGGAACCTCCCCCTTATGTGGAAAGAACATAGACCTGCAGTGAAAAACCTGGCTTCCTGTCCTGGTCTGGAGACTGAGTAGCCCAAGACCTCAAACAAGTCAATGCTTCTTTTGAACCTTAGACCCTCTGCAGGTAAGATGAGGAGGTTAGACACAATAACCTCAGGGGACTTTTTTAGCTAGAATATTCTGAGAGAGTGTGACCTTCTGGCTCTTTCTCCAGTGAAACTTTCCATTAAGACCCAGAGACCAGAGAGACCATAAAGATGGATCAGCCCAGAACCCTCTTCAGAGGTCCTTGCTTTAGCTCTGATGGAATCTCTTGCCTTCTGGTCACTGCCAAGTTCTAGAGAAATGTCCTAACAAACTTCTATTCATCCTTCAAAACCTAGTTTTGATGTCATGGTTATTCATTTGTTCAATAACCATTTTCTGAATACCTGTTATGTGCTAGGCACTCTTCTCAGGGATATATGGCGAACAAAACAAAATCCAAACCCTATAACTTTGTGGGGACAGCTTTTTCTAATCATCGGCCTTTTGCTCAGGCTCCAATAATGGTGAGTCATGTAAATCACACGCCAGCCTCCCTATTTTACTGCATAATGTTGGCTCTCATCATTTCCTGACACTAAAGAGACCCTCTCCATCCTTCCAGACTCGGTCAAATCCCGAAGTGTCCAGTTAGCCTCTCCCTTTCTGCAGAGCTCACAGCAGCTTCCCTTCCTCTTGTAAGCGCTGATCCTGCATCCTGCTTTGCTGCTCACTTAGCTATTTAGAAAATGTGTTTCTTACACCTCCTATGCACCACATTTCATTCTAAGAGCTTGACAGATTTTCATTCCTTAATCCCCAGAAAGTCTTCAGAAGTCAGTTACCATTTTACAGATGAGCAAACTGAAGGTAGGGGGATTTCAGTAGTTTGCTAAGAGCACACAGCTGGGAAGTGATTTTGTCAGGATTCACATCCAGGCAGTGAAGCTCTGAACACTGCACTTTGGAACCCAAGGGACTGGCTGCGTTCTGCCTTATAGCCTCTTCCAATCATTCTCTGCACAGGGCCCAGCCTTGCCTGCTCCAGTTAATGCTACCTTAGGAGGACACCGGCCTCCTGCCTCCCAGCATCTACATTCTGAGAAACAGAGTCCCCCAGGAAGGCCCCAGAGATGCCTGTAAGAACGGGGAAGTGCAGAGCTGAGTTGGGGAGGAGACCAGGGAGCTGGGAGCGCCCCGTCTCTGCTCTGAGTTCCTCACCATTCCTGGCTACCTGCTGGAGGTTGCTGCTGTCACCTTCACTTGTTTCGCCTGAGGGGAGGCTTGGTGCTGGAGATAAATTCCTAAGGCAGACACAGCAGCCCTGGAGG
Source organism: Solenodon paradoxus (assembly GCA_004363575.1). NCBI lineage: Eukaryota > Metazoa > Chordata > Mammalia > Eulipotyphla > Solenodontidae > Solenodon > Solenodon paradoxus. Next base: position 5,913 of record RJWH01003282.1, on the reverse strand, counting down.
CCCCAAATGGTCAGGAGACAAGAAAGTCGCAGGCCATTTCCAAAACATGTGATGAGTATAGCCCATGCCACCTCCAAATCCAGGGATGAGCCAAGTTGAAGGAGAACAGTCAGTGTGGGCTTCCAGGTACAAGGTACATTGATTGGGGGTCAGCAGCATGGGTGGAAGTTGACCACACCCAGAGTATTTTCTGGGGTGAGGTGGCAAATTGGGCCAACACCCCTAAAGCCTGGAGATAGAGAACGGAATATGACATATGTTCTCTCATTCAATCCCACAATTTGAGTGGGAAAAAAAATATCATTTTTATTAGCCCATTTTGGAGATGAGAAAATCAAGGCTGAGAAAGTCCCTTACTTAAGGACACAACCTGTGTTCATTCTAAAACATTCATACTAGAGTTTGGGAGCTTTTAGAAGCTTTTACAAACTTGCAAATACAAGGATGATGGAATGGATGGGCAGATTTCTAGGCCTGGGTTCCTACAGAAGACATGATACCCTCACTGGGCGTGGGGAAGTTACTCAAATTTTCTGAGCTCCAATTTCCACTTCCGTTACCATCTGCAGGGTCATTTTCCCTCCTGTTGGTAAACAGAGCAGATGTGAATATCCCTCACCTCAGAGGTTGCAAAGTAACCCTGGGAGGCAAAAAGAACCAGTGCTTTTAGACCCATTTTACAGATGAGGTTTAGAGCAGTGAATCCCTTGCCCGAGTTCGCAGTTAAAATGCGGCAGGGACCGGACTTACCCTGCAGTGGTGTGGACTCAGCATCACAGTGCACCTGACACATCCAAGTGCAGAGAAATAGCAATGGACACTCAGCCCCTATGTCTGGGTGACAGGAGGGAGGACTGGGGACCTTCATGAATTCCAGAACCCATGCTCTAACTACAGGAATGCTCTTGTGATTGATCTTGGGTGAAATGTTTAGTGCCCTGATTTTCTCCTCTCTACAATTGGTATGATAATTACACCTGTCACCTGATCTTGAAGACTAAAGCAGTTGAGCATTGCTCAGTGATGGTGATACTGAGAAATATTTTCATTGTGCAAATGTCAGAGAGCTTACTCAGACAAACCTAGATGCCATACACCACTGCACACTAGCTTACACGGTTTACAGCCTGTTGAGTGATGTGGGTGAGGGTGAGCTGAGACACGCTGATGGGACGCTGGGTTCATCCAGAAAGAATTGGGGAGAGAGAGTTGGTCAGGAACACACAGCAAGTTTATTAAAAGCAGAAATAGATAAGGCTACATTAAGAGAATGCACACATGTGCAGGACCTAAGCTGCCTGCCTCTCACTCAGGCAAGATGGAGAGTGAGGGGCTCTGGGCGTGTGCAGGTACCTGGAGAGAAACAGCAGGAATATCTAGAGGTGGGTCCTAGATGCAGGCTGCTGAGCTGAGACCAGTTAGTCCACTGTTGACACATCTGCCTACTGGCCTGCGATTTCAAGTTGTTGTCCCCGCATCACTGAAACCACGGTCATGCATGTGGCCCATCATTAAGTGAGGCAGGACTATGACCGTACAGAAGTATAAGCTGTTCCTACTGTTACTACCTGCAGGGTAACGCTTGTCTCACGCCCATCATGCTCTGTCCAGCATGGTAGAACGAGCTGGGGACCGAGCTCTGCAGCATCTCTAGGGCCAATTCCGCCTCCTTCTGAGCAGCCCTGGGCTAGTGGAGGGCTTTGGGAGGAGACCTGAGGTCTCCAGGACACCAGCCACGAGCTCTGCGCATCAGTAGCAGCTGCCGTGGCTGCCGCTGCCCCCCCCGGTGAGCTCCTGGTGACAGTGGCCGCTGCCACCCCCGGTGAGCTCCTGGTGACAGTGGCCTCTAGGCTGACAAGAATGTGACATGCAATGGGCAGTCTTCCAGGGACACCAGAAGGGAGGCCTCGTCCTTTCAGGATGTCTCGGGCTTCAGATAAAACCCTTCCTGCACTGCAGCTCATAGCTGGCAGGGGCAATTGGCAATGACTGATCACAGCGGGTGAATCGTCCAAAAGACGTGTGTGAACCAAACGGCAGCCAGCAGAGGGAAAGCACCCATTCAGGAGGCTGGCGGGAAGACCAGCCCTGCGCAGCATTTCGTTTTGCAGTTACTATGCACTGAGCCTGGGACCAGGCATTCAGGAGACGGTGATGTTAATACCAGTAACAGATGACTTGTACACACTGCTCCTGAGCACTAAGCAGTCATTATCTCTCTTGGTCCTTGGTGCCATCTTCTGACCCAAGTTGGCCCCATTTCCCTGGTTTCAAGAAGGGCAATAGGAGGGATGGGTTCAAAAGTTACGAAGTGTAGCGAAGACGAGAATATTGCTGGCCAAATGCGTTTGCTTTTTCACCTGGGTACCCAGATGGACTACATTTCCCAGCAGCCTTGCGGTGTGTGCCCCACGGGACTGAGTTTTGGCCAGTGAATGAATGGACTGCTGGTGATCCCGATGCAGCCAGATGAGGCCCAGGCAAAACAGCAAAAACCACACCAAACCAACTCGGCCTCTACTTTCTCTTCAGCATCAGCTAGCAGATACAGGTGACCTGAAGAGTATTCAGGGGACCTAGGGATGCTGGTGCCACAGACCAAGGGGGCCTGGCTAGATCCTCAGGGTCTCTTTCTGCTGAATCTGTCGCATTGCACTCCTATGTGCATCAGAAGTGCGCTTCTTTGGTTAAGCACCAAGTTTATTTCCACAGCAGTTAGTCTACTGTAATATGTAACAACATTGTAAATAAGTCCTCATTTAACATCATGAGTCAGGTCTTGGAAACTGCCAAACATGTGAAAACCAATTGGACCACAAGCTAATGGATATAAGCAGGAGTTAAGTTCCTAAGGTATATTTCTTATCACACAAATATCACCAAACTTCTAAGGACCTCAAGCACATCTAATAGGAAACGATTTTTACTCACTCAGTCATTCATTGATTCATTCATTGTCCAGCCTGTTTATTCCACTTCAGGGTCACAGGTGAGCAGAGCCTGTCCCAGGAACTCAGGGTGCAAGGCTGGAGCTCACCCAGGACGGGAGACCCTTCCTTCGAAGAGCGCACACACACACACACACGCACACACGCACACACACACACACACTCAGATGGGGACAACTGAGATGTCAATGGACCCTGCGTGCCCATCTTTGAGACGTGGGAGGAAAACAGTCCCCAGAGAAAACCCACGTGGACGTGGGGGGAACATGCCAACTCCACACGGGCAGTGACCCTGGCTGGAATCAACTTTTTGTTCTCCTCCACATTAGAAGGAATGATGTTGGGTACAGCGACGTTACTGGAGAACCAGCAGTACACAGCAAAAGCAGCGTTTCGGTTTTGCCTGCACATCTGGGCATTTTTCCTACCCTTTCCAAATAAGCAGACCAAGCCCCTTAGTCTTATACAGTATTAGGATTTTGGCGCATCCTAGTGGCCTAGAAGTTTAAACCAGGCTCAGCCCAAATACATCCCAAGGTCCGTGGCTCAAGACCTGGGGCTGGGGAAACAACCAAGGTGAATGAAAAACTAAATAAAATAAATAAATGCTTCTTCCTCCTCTCTTCCTGCCTGACTGTTACTCCCCTTCATTCCTGCCTGCACCTTCCTTTACACAAATTATTAGGAGTTTACAAAACACTAGGACTAGCAGTGGGGCAGTCCCTTCCTGCCACGCCCCTAAGCAGTGGGCTGTGGCTCTCACCCACTGTGAGAAACGTTCAGACGGAGGATGGTGTCTGGCCTAGACACCAGTCTGGTGCTCCTTCCCTCAGCCCTTCTCCACTGATCTGGGAGAAAATCACATGCAGGGTCCAAGGCACCCCTTGTACATCATGAATTAGCATCTCTCCTGTCCCTCTGTATTGGTATGAGATGTGGGCCACGCCCGAGAGAACTGTGAAAACAGTCACGTCACCTTCTGTGCTCTGAGTTCACAGGACGCCCCCCAAGGGCCAGTCACTTCTCCCTGAACTTTCGTTTTCTCGTCTATAAATCCACAGGGTGGAATCAGGTGAGCGTGGAGTTTCTTACCAGCAATAATCTCCCTTAAAAATAAACCCCACAGTATTGAGACCGAGAATGGGTTGGACACTTTTCCACGTGATTTCTTTTAGTCATGAAACGAAAAGGGCTGTACGTATGCATTTTGGGGGTGAAAAGAAAAGGGCAACGGTGATTCCCCACAGTTTGCTATCTTTCACAAAGTTGGTGTCCGGGACACTGCAGCTCAGGGAGGGACTGAAGCAGAGTATTATATTACTCTCGCCGGTGCAATCCTCGCCCCTCCAGTGCAGATGAGAGACCAAGAACCACACAGATAACACCAAGACACATCCCCGAGGGACGTCGACCCTAGAGGGCCAGGTGGAGAAGGGATGATGGGACGCCATCTCCTTCATCTCCTGCCCAGCCGCCTCCAGTCCCTCAGCCGCCGGCAGCCTGACGCTCGGAGCCCTCGCTGCGCAGCAGACGCTAATCGGGTGCTCTGGCTCATGCTCGATTGCATTCACACTGCGTTCTGCCAGGAGGGCACAGCTCTCCCTGTTTCAGCAGGGATCCCAAGGGCACATGCCAAGTAAACCCCTTAGCCGAAGCCCCCATGTGGATGCTAAGTACTAGAACCCTGGCATCTGGAGCAGCTCTGAGTGTCTGCAGAGCCTGGGTCCCTTTGATTTTGTCTCTGCCCTCCTGTCGGGATGGCTCTGTCTCAAGTTCCCAGCTGCCTCACTTCTCCAGCCCTCGAGGGAGAGAGGCAGGTGTGCAGCCTCTGACAGTCAAGAATCACAGGGTCAGAAACCTGGGGAAACCTAGCTTGCAGGCAGCCTGGCCGAGGCCCCAGGTTGAGTGAGGGGTGCAGTGTGGGGCATGGGCACCAGCCGGGAGGCCCCGAGACAGGATGCCCGCACAGACTTTCGCTCTGTCTGGGGAAAGGCCTGCGAGCAGCTGACGTCCATCTGGAATTCTCCCCCAGGAAGTGGTCCATCTGCTTCTTCTCAGGCAGCCACAGGCCTGAAAGAGAGATGCCTTTCCCTGGACACTGGAGGCCTGGCCTTTCTCAGCGTGTCCTCCTGCGTCACGTCACGCTCACCTGGCATGTTGGAAAAGGGGACTCTCAGGCCATAAAACTACAGAGCTCAGGTCCCTAGGAAGGGAGAACGGGACTTGGCATGTCAGACAAACACATCAGAGGATTCTGATGCTCATCGGGGTTTAATAACCGCAACCCCACTTCTAGAAATAGTTCAGCCAGTTCTTCCTTATGTCCTACTCAACACTGCCACTCTGCTCATCAAACCCATAAGCCCAGCACAAAAAGAATGAAGAGACTACCCTCCATGAGTACTCAGGATGATGTGTCCCTTATCGTCAGTCACATACCACAAAGAAGGGTACTGAGGCACAGAGAGGCTAAGACACTGAAAAATCACAGAGCACGTGATCTTGTGTCCAGAACCTTGAGACATTTAACACACATGAACTGAACGTCTTTGGTGAGTCAGGAACCGCAGTAAAGCCTGCCAGGCTGGGGCGAGGATGGGGTGAGGCTGGGGCGAGTGAAGCATTCACCTGGGGCATGAAATTTGAGGGAGAGGTGCCTCCAAATCTACTGATCAAGATAAACAATACTTTATTGTAAACAGGAGTTTGCTCTCATTTGCCAAGAATACATCCCAAGACCCCCAGCAGATGCCAGAAAGCAAGGACAGTTCTGAGCCCCTGTGTATACTAGGTTCTTTCTCATCCATACAGACCTGCGAGAAAGTTTTACCGATAAACTAGGCACAGTAAGAGATGAACAATAACTAACACTAAAATAGAGCAATGATAGCGAAATGCTGTAATAAAAGTTATGTGAATGTTCTCTCTCTCTCTCTCTCTCTCTCTCTCTCTCTCTCTCTCTCTC